>JADBJO010005140.1:75000-90000 GCA_016801955.1 Conus betulinus
AGCACTGAACAACAGAATCAGGCGCACCTTCCCTCCACCTGGACAGCACTGAACAACAGAATCAGGCGCACCTTCCCTCACCTGGACAGCACTGAACAACAGAATCAGGCGCACCTTCCCTCCACCTGGACAGCACTGAACAACAGAATCAGGCGCACCTTCCCTCCACCTGGACAGCACTGAACAACAGAATCAGGCGCACCTTCCCTCCACCTGGACAGCACTGAACAACAGAATCAGGCGCACCTTCCTCCACCTGGACAGCACTGAACAACAGAATCAGGCGCACCTTCCCTCCACCTGGACAGCACTGAACAACAGAATCAGGCGCACCTTCCCTCCACCTCGACAGCACAGAGCGACAGGATCAGTCACTCCTTCCTCTACTCGGCGATGGACGAGCTACAGAATCAGGCACACCTCTCTCACCCTGGGCATCACTGAACCACAGAATCAGGCACAACTCCCTCCACTGGTCAGCACTGAGCAACAGATTCAGGCATACTTTCCTCCACCTGGACCGCACTGAGGTGCAGAATCAGGCGCACACCTCTTTCACCCTGGCATCACTGAGATATAGAATCAGGACACACCTCCCTCCACCTGGACCGCACTGAGGTGCAGAATCAGGCACACCTCTTTCACCCTTGGCATCACTGAGATATAGAATCAGGCACACCTCCCTCCACCTGAACATCACTGAAGTACAGAATCAGGCACACACCTCTCCACTGGACATAACTGAAGTGCAGAATCAGGCACACCTCCCTCACCCTGGACATGGCTTAGCTATAGAATCAGACACACCTCCCTCACCCTGAACATCATTGAGCTACAGAATCAGACACACCTCCCTCACCCTGAACATCATTGAGCTACAGAATCAGGCACACCTCCCTCACCCTGAACATCATTCAGCTACAGAATCAGGCACACCTCCCTCACCCTGAACGTCATTGAGCTACAGAATCAGACACACCTCCTTCACCCTGAACATCATTGAGCTACAGAATCAGACACACCTCCCTCACCCTGAACATCATTGAGCTACAGAATCAGACACACCTCTCTCCACATGAACATCATTGTGCTACAGAATCAGACACACCTCCTTCACCTGAACATCATTGAGCTACAGAATCAGACACACCTCCTTCACCCTGAACATCATTGAACTACAGAGTCAGGCACACCTCCCTCACCCTGGACATGACTTAGCTACAGAATCAGGCACACCTCCCTCACCCTGGACATGACTTAGCTACAGAATCAGGCACACCTCCCTCACCCTGGACATGACTTAGCTACAGAATCAGGCACACACCTCCTCACCCTGGACATGACTTAGCTACAGAATCAGGCACACCTCCCTCACCCTGGACATGACTTAGCTACAGAATCAGGCACACCTCCCTCACCCTGGACATGACTTAGCTACAGAATCAGGCACACCTCCCTCACCCCTGGACATGACTTAGCTACAGAATCAGGCACACCTCCCTCACCCTGGACATGACTTAGCTACAGAATCAGGCACACCTCCCTCACCCTGGACATGACGTAGCTACAGAGTCGAGCACATCTTCGTCCACCTCCATATTACTGGGCTAAGAAATCAGTTATATATACTACTGCTTTGATATCTCTAAGCTGCAAAATCAGGTATACCTTTCTCTGCCCTGAAAATCTTCTCTAAGCTGCAGAATTGGGTTCACCTTCCTCCCCCTCCTCATCACTGAGCTAGAGAATCAATTGTACTTTCCTTTACCTGGATATCACTGAGGTACAGAAGGAGAACACCCACTCCCTACCTCCTCCTTGTGAAAAGCCACTGCTTTTTTTTTTTCTTTCTCTCTCTTTCTCCAAGAACACCACTCCTCTTTCTCTTCCTCTGACAACGCGGCTCCTCTTTCTCCTCCTCTGACATCACTCCTCTTTCTCCTCCTCTGACAACATCACTCCTCTTTCTCCTCCTCTGACAACATCAACCCCTCTTTCTCCTCCTCTGACAAACATCACTCCTCTTTCTCCTCCTCTGACAACGCCACTCCTCTTTCTCCTCCTCTGACAAACACCACTCCTCTTTCTTCTCCTCTGACAACATCACCCCTCTTTCTCCTTCTCTGACAACATCACCCCTCTTTCTCCTCTCTGACAAGACCCTCCTCTTTCTCCTCTTCTGACAACACCCTCCTCTTTCTCCTCCTCTGACAACACCACTCCTCTTTCTCCTCCTCTGACAACACCACTCCTCTTTCTCCTCCTCTGACAACACCACTCCTCTTTCTCCTCCTCTGACAATGCCACTCTCTGTTCTCCTCCTCTGACAACATCACTCCTCTTTCTCCTCCTGACAACACCACTCCTCTTTCTCCTCCTCTGACAAACACCACTCCTCTTTCTCCCTCTGACAACACCACTCCTCTTTCTCCCTCTGACAACACCACTCCTCTTTCTCCTCCTCTGACAACACCGCTCCTCTTTCTCCTCCTCTGACAACGCCACTCCCCTTTCTCCTCCTCTGACAACACCACTCCTCTTTCTCCTCCTCTCTGACAAACACCGTTCCTCTTTCTCCTCCTCTGACAACGCCACTCCCCCCTTTCTCCTCCTCTGACAACACCACTCCTCTTTCTCCTCCTCTGACAACGCCACTCCTCTTTCTCCTCCTCTGACAACACCACTCCTCTTTCTTCTCCTCTGACAACATCACTCCTCTTTCTCCTCCTCTGACAACACCACTCCTCTTTCTTCTCTCTGACAAACACCACTCCTCTTTCTCCTCCTCTGGCAACATCACTCCACTTTCTCCTCCTCTGACAACACCACTCCTCTTTCTTCTCCTCTGACAACACCACTCCTCTCTCTTCTCCCTCTGACAACACCACTCCTCTTTCTCCTCCTCTGACAACATCACTCCTTTCTCCTCCTCTGACAACACACTCCCCTTTCTCCTCCTCTGACAAACACCACTCCCTTTCTCCTCCTCTGACAACACCACTCCCCTTTCCTCCTCCTCTGACAACACCACTCCTCTTTCTCCTCCTCTGACAACACCACTCCTCTTTCTCCTCCTCTGACAACACCACTCCCCTTTCTCCTCCTCTGACAACACCACTCCCCCTTTCTCCTCCTCTGACAACACCACTCCTCTTTCTCCTCCTCTGACAACACCACTCCCCTTTCTCCTCCTCTGACAACACCACTCCCCTTTCCTCCTCTGACAACACCACTCCACTCCTCTTCTCCTCCTCTGACAACACCACTCCCTTTCTCCTCCTCTGACAACACCACTCCCCTTTCTCCTCCTCTGACAAACACCACTCCTCTTTTCTTCTCCTCTGACAACATCACTCCTCTTTCTCCCTCTGACAAACATCACTCCTCTTTCTCCCTCTGACAACACCACTCCTCTTTTCTCCTCCTCTGACACCATTACTCTTTCTCTCTCTGACAACACCACTCCTCTTTCTCCTCCTCTGACAACGCCACTCTCTGTTCTCCTCCTGTATTGAAACTTAGTAGATTCTGTTATGGGTATTTTCCCCCAAATTCCAGTGAAATGTATTAGGTGAAGACTGATTACAAGTGGCAAACAAGAACGATAAATGTGTAGGAAGTAGGCTAGAGCATCAAGGTAGATATCAGTTTCCCCGGGTGTCGGTGAAGCCCCCGTGTCCGACCTGGTGCTGACTGCCAACCGGGTGTGGGGTGCAGCCCGAGCCCAGCCGCTGTCTCCATCCAGAGGGATGTGGAGAGGGCTGTCCTGCTGTCAGCAGCGAGTTTGGGTGTGTGTTAAAGGGCTTCAGACGGTGAAAAAAGAACCGTTTGTGTTGTGTGGGGGTCCATTGAAGGACTCCACGAACTGCTTCTGTGGGCGGCTTTTTGTGCTGTGTGAGGACTGTGTGACATGGGCTGGACGCGGCCAATTGCATAGACTGTCTGGGGTGACACTGCTGCTTGGCCTGCCCAAGAAGTAAAAAAAAAAAAATGTTTGATGTGTCAGTATATTACTTAGTGTTGCTGCGCGCCCTTAATGGTAGTGGTGAGAGTTGTGCCTGCTTTTGTTTATTGTGTGGCATGTGTTTGTTGTGCATTGATGATTCAGGCAGAAAAGAGAAGGAAGAAACTTAACTTGTTGCCTGGCTATCTATGTTCGTGTGGTGTGGGTGTGTGTAGAAAAAAAAAAAAAAAAAAAAAAAAAAAGACGTACACGCGTCCAAACTTCTTCAGGTGAGAGTCAGGTCATAATTTGAAATAAATTTCTTGTTCGAATTCTAACTCTAAACAGGCAGTCTTTTATCTGGGACTAGAAGATGGAAGTTGAATTTGAACAGAAAGTGACCGAGCGGTTAAGAAGCACTTGGATTGTACTCTTTGTTGATTTGGTGGTGGCGGTAGGGGTGGGGTTGTTTCGTTTTTTTTTTAATCTCCGTCTTTTTTATTCGTATATTTTCGTTGAAGTCTGTGAACTGTCTCGCGACGTGTGCACGAAACTAACGATTTGCACGTGATGGTACATATCCATCCAGCGATTTACACGTGGTGAGACTCGCAGTGTCGTTTTCTTTCTTTCTTTCTTTCTCTTTGTAAATCTTCCTGTTTTTCACTGTTGCTTCAGTTTGTTGCTTTCCGTGGCGCAGTAAGTGACCTCACTCTTTACTGCAAAGTCTTCCGCCTCACACCACTACCCCCCCCCTCCACCCCCCCCCTCCCCGTTTCCTTCCCGACGCTCCACACTTCCCCAATCATCATATAGAAAAAAAAAAAAAAAAAAAAAAAAAAAAAAAAAAAAAAAAAACAGGAACAGGATTAGCTGAGGTTAAGAACCAATATTGACCTTGTAGGGAGGTGGTGGTTTCGACTAGACGACGGAAACATAGACCAATTGTTCTCGATTTCGTGCTTATTCCTCGTTTAAACGGATCCTTGTTCTAAGATTTTGTTGCTTGAAAAAAAAAAAAAAAAAAAAAACGGGGAAAAAGACACTTCATGCCTGCATTGTCTGACCTGTCAGGGGTACACGTTGTGCGACTGGCTGCAACAACTGGTACGTTAATCAAAAGAGATTTCCCGATTACACAAATTTCTTGTGATACACACACGCTCAGCACGCATTGAAACACGCACCTACACACACACACACACACACACACACACACACACACACACACACAGTCTGTCTGTTTGTCTGTCTGTCTTTCTGTCTGTGTTCAGCATCTTCTATAAATGAGGTAGAGTTACGCCCCGAACCTCTATTGATCAACGTCTTCTATAATGAGGAAGAGCTACACGCCTCAAATATTTATCGTTCAATCTCTTCTATAAAATTAATGAGGAAGAACTACACGCCTCAATATTTAACGTTCAATCTCTTCTATAAATGAGGAAAGAGCTACACGCCTCAAATATTTAACATTTTCAATCTCTTCTATAAACGTTTGGTGGGACTACGTCCCAAAGATTTGTAGTTCAAACTCTGCTATAAATGTGGGGTGAGCTACGCGCTGAACGTTTGTTGTTGTTTAACCTCTTCTTACAGAGACAGACGCTGACAGACAGACAGAGACAGACAGCTTAGCTTCACCTCATTTATACAAGAGTTTGAACTTAGATATTTGGGTCGTAGCTCTACGTCAGTTATAGAAGACTTTAAACGTGATTCGTTCTCATTTATACAATAACATTTGGAGCCTAACTTTGCCTCATTTATTGAAGACAAAAACTAAACGTTTGGGGCGTAGCTCTTCCTCATTTATTGAAGACTTTGCCTTTTAAACTATAACGTTTGGGGGTAACTTTGCCTCATTTATAGAAGCGGATTAAAAAAAACGCGTAGCGTCATAGAACATTTTGGGGACGTTAAATGATAAATGTTTGAGGTGTAGCTCTGCCTCATTTATAGAGGCGGATCAACAATAAACTTCTGGGGCATAACTTTGCCTCATTAATAGAAGATGTTGAAAAAAAAAAAAAAAAAAAAAAAAAACGTTCGGGGTATAATTTTGCGTCATTAATAGAAGACGTTGAAAAATAAACGTTTGGGGCACAACTTCGCCTCATTAATAGAAGGTGAACAATAAACGTTGGGGGCATAATTTTGCCTGATTAATAGAACACGTTGAACAATAAACATTTGGGGCATAACTTTGCCTCATTGATAAAAGACGTTAAACAATAAACGTTTGGGGCATATCTCTATCTCATTTATGAAGAGGTTGAATATAAACATTTGGAACGTAGCTCTACTTCATGTAAAGAAGACGTAAAATGATAAATGTTTGAGGCGTAGCTCTGCCTCATTTATAGAAGAGGTTCAACAATAAACGTCTGTGGCATCACTCTACCTCATTAATAGAAGACGTTGAAAAATAAACGTTTGGAGCGTAGCTCGACCTCTTTTATGGAAGAGTTTGAACTATACACGTTTGGGGCAAAATAAAAGTTTGTAGCGTAACTCTTTCCCCGCCTTTAGTGGAGATTGAATCAAAACCTTCGGCACCAGAGTTCATCCTCATTTATAGGAAAAAAAAGGATGAACAGCAAATGTTTTGATTTTTGGCCTTTCCTATTTATAGCAGAGATTGAAATGATAAACATTTCAAACGTTGCCTTTCTCATCTATTGAAAAAAAAAAAGTTGAACAAAAAACGTTGGGAGCGAGGTTCTTCCCTCTGTCGTAGGACAGGGTGTACAATAAATATTTGTATTGCTGGTTTCTCTCATTCATATTAGAGGTGGAGAGAATAAATCCATTTCGTATGTGGATCTTTATTCATTTATAATGACGGGTTGAACGATAAACGTTTGGTGCGAAGCTTTTCCTTTGTTCATCGACAAGTTGAAAAAAAAAAAAAAGACCTTAGGAGCGTACTTCTTTCTCAGTTTTATAAGAGGCTGAACAATGAACGTTTTTACAGCGAAGCTCTTCCTCATTTATAAAAGAAGTTACGCAATGTTTCCAGCATAGATCCTTATTCAAACGGGAGGCTTATCAGAGAGTGTTTCTTCACTGATAGGGAGTTGTGTGTGTGTGTGTGTGTGTGTGTGTGTGTGTGTGTGATATGCTTCCCGGAGTCGTGCCACACATGCACGCACCACCGTCAAAGCAAATTCCGCAAACACACGCAATCACTCCTTTCACCCAAGACGCGTCAAATAAATACACAACACCGGAAAGTTGTTTTTTTTTTCTTCCCCTCCTCCTACGGGAGAACAGATATAATTAGTACATACAATTCTCAAATTAACCGTTCCACTCCTCCTCTCCAATGGGGAGGCAACACAAAATAAACACAAACACACCACACCCTCTGCACCAAGGAGGTAACACCAGGCACTGTTTTCCCTTTCAGTTGAAACATTCATAAAACATGGGGGGTTATGTCACTATCCATCATCACCATATTTATACCATAATAATCTTATAACCCCAACACAGGAGATCAATCCAATCACAATTCACGGTTTAGGTTACATACTAGAGTCATAACATTATGGGGGAATGCGCCAGAGTCATTCTTCATCAACACAGGAGAATGCGCCAAAGACATTCTTCATCCACATGAATCCTCCTCCGTGAGGAAGGGTACTGCAGGCGAGGTCCGCCACCCGTCCCAGGCTGGGGTCAGGTCCAGCACCTCCGCCACCTTCAATCCTCCCACCGGTGGCCCGGCGTGAGACAGGCAACCTGTCAACACACACGGAACCCACGAGCAGTTCTACAATAACTAAGGAGACTCACTTAAACGTGAAGATGTAAACAGTAACCTTTTCTTATAAGTTCTTACTTTAAATATTACTTTTCCTTTCTTTTCCTAATTCTTTTATAAAGAAATGTTACAGGTGTAACCACACTGGTTCTTATGCTTTTTTTTTCTTTTGACTACAAATGTTTCCTTTATTTTTTCCCCAAAGATTTCACTTCTCTCCAGTTAAACATTAATGACAAAAATACCTCAACGATGCATCAGCCTTGCATCGGTCTTCAATCGCTGTAAACAAACAGACCATGCGACTCCCCCGGCTGGCGTAGACCAAGTGATTATAAAATTTTCTAGCTAAGTTAAACAGCGCTCGCAGCGCTCCCAACCAGTACTCACCCGGGTCACTATCCAACAAAAAGGCGCCGTACAATCACATGATCTTTTTTTCTCCCAAAACCCCATACCGCTGACGTTCAATCTTAAAACACAAAACAACTGTGCACACGACACCTTCACACATCCTGTGCACATGACAGTGTGAGTGAGTGTGTGTGTGTGTGTGTGTGTGTGTGTGTGTGTGTGTGTGTGTGTGAATAATAAACACAGTTGAAGCGTGTCAATTTATCATTTATAGGAAAGGTTGATCAAAGGCTATAAGTGTAGTTCTTCTTTCATTGGAAAGGTTGAACAATAACTCATAGCGCGTAGGTTTGACAGGAAATGTTAAATACAAACATTTCGAGAGTAGGTCTTTCTCATTTATTAAAAAAAAAAAAATTGTTGGACATCGTTTGGTGTATAGCTCTTTCACGTTTATAGAAGATGTTGAGCAATAAACGTTTTGGTGTATAGCGCTTCCTCATTCATAGGAGAGGTTGAACAATAAACGTTTTGAAGTGCAACTCTTCCTCATTTATAGGAGATGTTGAACAATAAACGTTTTGAAGTGTAACTCTTCCTCATTTATAGAATATGTTGAACAAACAAACGTCTGAAGTGTAACTCTTCCTCATTTATAGGACATGCTGAACAATAAACGTTTGGAGTGTAACCTTTTCCTCATTTATAGGAGACGTTGAACAATAAACGTTTGAAGTGTAACTCTTCCTCATTTTTAGGAGAGGTTGAACTGTACACGTTCATTAACATCCAGTATTAGGACATGCGCACGCGTGCGCGCGCGCACGCGCGCGTGCGTGCGTACGTGTGTGTGTGTGTGTGTGTGTGTGTGTGTGTGTGTGTGTGAGTGATTTTTTTTCCTATACAAATTCATTTCTGTATATTCCAATGGCAAGTTACTACATGACCTCGACCGTAACTCTGAACTCTGGCCAAACCGGCCTTCGACTTCTGATCGCGTCACGGCACTCCACTCGTAAATTAGCCAACAGTTCGCTACACCGTCACTGACCTAATCCAACGGCAGTGATAGTGACATGTAATTAATTGACGGTAATGGTTCTGGTTTCTCGATGGTGATTATAGAAGCATATACGTATTTGTTTTACGACACACCATTTCTAAGTGGCGGTTACAGTAACATCCAAGGATTTGACGGAAGTGATATTTACTCACAGGTCTTTTGACAGCGATAATAATGTTATAAATATCTTGATGACGATGAAAGTGACATAATGTGGTCGTTGCCGTTTGTCCTTGAAAAGGATGTAGGTAATATGGATATCATAACGACGATGTTAGTAACATATATGGTTATTTTTCTTTCAGCACATAATATGGATGTCTTTCTTTTGCCCATGACAATTATAATAATGATATGAATATCTTGACGACGATTATGACATATATGGCTATTTTTCATTCACCTTTGACAATAATAATAATAATAGCATACAATTCTTTGACGACAATGTAGAAACACACACACACACACACACACACACACACACACACACACACACACACACACACACACACACACTATATATATATATATATATATATATATATATATATATTTATATATATATATATAGATAGATAGATATGTATGTATGTATATATGTATTCAATTATGAAACAAAACTTGCTCTTATGTCTTAGATTGAAGTAATAGATGGGGGTAATTCTGCCTAACTAACAGTATGTGTTTGAGAGGGTGAATGGGGAATAATAAATGCTTTTCACAATGAGCAAGCAATCAGCAAGCTTATAGTCTCCAAGGGGGAGACAATCTCCAGTGGGGGAGGAAACTCACTACCATATATCTCCTGGTCAGATACCGATATTTCGAAACCTGATTGTTTCTCCTCAGTGACTGCGGAAAGTGGTAACTTGACTCCTCTACCTTTTCGGTTTTAAGAAGAATGCTATCCCATACACACACACACACACACACACACACACACACACACACACACACACACACACACACACACACACATACATACATATATATATATATATATATATATATATATATATATATATATATATATATATATATATATGATTTTTTTAATGTGATGATACATTTTTGACGATGCTGCTTGCGCAGCATATATTTCCTTGAGGCCAATCATAGTAGCATTTTGAGGATGATGATAGAGACATATCATTTCCCCAGGATGAGGAAAGTAACCTACAGTCACGTTAGGATGATGATAAAAACATATGATGTGTTGAGGGTGATGGTAGAAACAGAATGTCTTAAGGGTGACGATAGAAACAGAATGTCTTAAGGGTGATGATAGAAACAGAAAGTCTTAAGGCTGATGGTAGAAACAGAATGTCTCAAGGGTGATGATAGAAACATGTAATGTTTAGAGAATGATGATAGAAACAGATAATGTCTTGAGAGTGTCGATAGAAACAGATAACGTCTTGAGAGTGTCGATAGAAACAGATAACGTCTTGAGAGTGTCGATAGAAACAGATAATGTCTTGAGAGTGATGATAAAAACAGATAATGTCTTGAGGGTGATGATAGAAAACGTATAATGGCGGAAGGGTGATGATAGAAACATACAATGTTTTGAGGTGATGATAGATAGAGACATATAGTGTCTTGAGGGTGATGATAGAGACATAGTGTCTTGAGGGTGATGATAGAGACATATAGTGTCTTGAGGGTGATGATAGAGACATATAGTGTCTTGAGGGTGATGATGATAGAGACATATAGTGTCTTGAGGGTTGAGGTGAGGGTGATGATAGAGACATATAGTGTCTTGAGGGTGATGATAGAGACATAGTGTCTTGAGGGTGATGATAGAGACATATAGTGTCTTGAGGGTGATGATAGAGACATATAGTGTCTTGAGGGTGATGATAGAGATGAGGGTGATGATAGAGACATATAGTGTCTTGAGGGTGATGATAGAGACATATAGTGTCTTGAGGGTGATGATAGAGACATATAGTGTCTTGAGGGTGATGATAGAGACATATAGTGTCTTGAGGGTGATGATAGAGACATATAGTGTCTTGAGGGTGATGATAGAGACATATAGTGTCTTGAGGGTGATGATAGAGACATATAGTGTCTTGAGGGTGATGATAGAGACATATAGTGTCTTGAGGGTGATGATAGAGACATATAGTGTCTTGAGGGTGATGATAGAGACATATAGTGTCTTGAGGGTGATGATAGAGACATATAGTGTCTTGAGGGTGATGATAGAGTCACATAGTGTCTTGAGGGTGATGATAGAGACATATAGTGTCTTGAGGGTGATGATAGAGACATAGTGTCTTGAGGGTGATGATAGAGACATAGTGTCTTGAGGGTGATGATAGAGACATATAGTGTCTTGAGGGTGATGATAGAGTCATATAGTGTCTTGAGGGTGATGATAGAGTCATATAGTGTCTTGAGGGTGATGATAGAGACATATAGTGTCTTGAGGGTGATGATAGAGACATATAGTGTCTTGAGGGTGTGATGATAGAGACATAGTGTCTTGAGGGTGATGATAGAGACATATAGTGTCTTGTCTGAGGGGGTGATGATAGAGACATATAGTGTCTTGAGGGTGATGATAGAGACATATAGTGTCTTGAGGGTGATGATAGAGACATATAGTGTCTTGAGGGTGTGATAGAGACATATAGTGTCTTGAGGGTGATGATAGAGTCATGGTGTCTTGAGGGTGATGATAGAGACATATAGTGCCTTGAGGGTGATGATAAAGTCATATAGTGTCTTGAGGGTTGTGGTAGAAAGATTTGATGTCTTGGGGGTTATGACCAAAGAAAAACAAAAACAAAAAACAAAAAAAACATATAATGTATCGAGGATGACGATAGTAACATATAATGTATTGAGGGTGACGATGGTAATATACAATGCCTTGAGGATGATGATGAAAACATCTAATGTCTTGAGGATGATTATATAACCATGTAATGTCTTGAGAATGACTGCAAAAATATATAATGACTTAAGGGTGATGATAGAATGTCTTGAGGGAGATGATAGAAGCATGCAATTTCTTGAGGGCTTCGTTAGTACAATCTGATTCTCTGGCGGTGATGATAGAAGCATATCATTATCTTTTTAATGGCAATGACAGAAATTGCGTCTGATTTATTGTCAGGAAAGATCGTTAATATGTGATTATTTGACGGCATTGATAGCAACATCTGATTTATTGTAGGCAATAACATTAATATATAATTTCCGTTCTGCTTTATAGGCATGGTAGCCGACGTCGAAAAAAATTATGAGATAAAAAAACCGAGAGAGAGAGAGAGAGAAAAAAAAAGAAAAAAAACAAACAAAACAAAACAAAATACGCCTATTGCTTCTCTCTACTTTCAGATTCTTTTATTAATGTGACCAGATGTTGTTCTCGAAATTTCACACACACACACACACACACACACACACACACACAAGGACGGATTTTCAACTGAACGACGTGAGTCTGTGTAATCACTCCGTTCCACTTGTCCGTGTGTGTGTGTGTGTGTGTGTGTGTGTGTGTGTGTGTGTGTGTGTGTGTGTGTGTGTGTGTGTGTGTGTGTGCGTGCGTGCGTGCGTGCGTGCGTGTGTGTGTGTGTGTGTGTGTGTGTGTGTGTGTGTGCGTGCGTGCGTGCGTGCGTGGGTGCGTGGGGTGTGTGGGTGCGTGCGTGCGTGCGTGTGTGCGAGTGTGCGTGCCTGTGTGTGTGTGTGTGTAGCAAACTTTAACGTTGATATTTTCCACGCAGTTTTGCAGGCCTGACACGAGCCAGGGAGAACAATGACCAATAATAAAGTTTTCGCAACCATCCCTTGCACGAAGGTGTCACCGGGTCATGACTGAAGGCCGTCACAATCCACCATTCACATTTCCGGTGATGACGTCCATCTTACAGACAAGACATTTTCTCGGAAACTGCACACAGTTGCAGTTGCCGCCTTATACACTGATGTTAACAGTCATTTTAGGCGTGCATTGCAGCATACGTTGAGCTTGCGTTTCATCACTGATATCAGGTCACTGGATGCGACTGCTTTCGTGCCGAGAAGCAGCTTGCTACTGGATCATTTGATGCCAGTACTATGCATAGTAGTGGAAAAGGCAAGTGCCCCACTGTTATAACAACAACAGCAGCACACAACAACAACAACAACAACAACAACAACACACACACACACACACACACACACACACACACGGGACTCTTACATGAAACAAAACAAAACAAAAAAAACAAGAACTTTGTGTACCGTTCTTTGAACTAATACAGAAGAAATGTTTCGATCATTAGCGAGACCGTAGACGACAGCTGTGTGGTTTCGGTTTGCCATCTATACAGGGGGGGAGGGGGGGGGGGGGGGGGGGACAGCTCAGAATGAGCGTTTTTGTACTCCCATATAACGGCCATAGCGGTTTTTCTTCTTTATGGAAAATCTCAGAAAGTACTTGGTCGATCTTTCTGAAAAATTGTAGGTATGTTCATTATAGGTCACGTATGATGCCCGATGTTTTATTTTTTTCACCTTTATAACCGTTGCTAACGGCTATAACAGCCGATAACGGTTTCCCTTCTTTATGGAAAATCACAGAAAGTACTTGGTCGATCTTTCTGAACATTTGTAGGTATGTTCATTATGAGTCACAGATGATGGCCGATGTTTACCAGAATATAGCCGTTACTAACGGCTATAACGGCCCAACACGGTTTTTTCCTCTTTATGGAATATATTCTCACGCGTATTCAAGACAAAACTTGGAGTACGTTTACATGCTTTGCGCCTGTGTTTCTTTTGTTTGGTTGGTTGTTGTTACTGTGTGTGTGTGTGTGCGTGTGTGCGTGTGTGTGTGTGTTATCGGTAGCTAGGGTTGGGGTGATGGGTGAGGGGAGGGAAGTGGGGGAGGGGGATCGATTGGGGTTTGGGAGGGGAGGGGGGAATAGGAGAGGATTGGGGGTGGGGGGAGCGGGCCTGGGTCTTGTTCACCAGCCGGCGCTGGTTTTCTATCTGTTTGCCACACCATCGCTAACGTCAGCAGTGGAAAAAAAAAATGAGGAGTAAGGACGCCGAGTTCGCACGTCAACATGTTTTGGAAAAAAAAAATAGGGAAGATGGAAGGATGAGGTGGGTTTTTAACGGCGGGGATAAAGCAAGTTTGGAACGTCCGTGTTAAAACAATAAAGAACAAAGGGGGGGGGGGGGGGGGGGGGGGGGGGAGAAAAGCGCATTCCGTGAAAGCCCGATTACTTTAGAAAAGAAATAAAGTAAAATAAATAAACAGGAAAAGAAAAGGGAAGAAACGAAACGTAAACATCACGTGCGGAGATCAGCTTGTTGCAGTAGAGTTTTCCCGCTGCGCAGTGTCAACATTCCGCAGGCTCCTGAGTAGCTTGTGGGTTTTATTGCCTTGTCCTCCCTACCCCCCTCGTCTCTCTCTTCATCCTCCCCCTCTTCCTTTGCCCCACCTCACCCGAACCCAACGCTCCTGGATCGCATCACTCTCCTTCCCTCTCACTCTTCATCATTATTGTTAGTAGTAGTATGATTATGATGATGAATGTTATTACTATGATTATATTTTCATGAATGTTTTTGTTACTATCATTTTTGCTACGATTATGGTGATGATCATGATGATGATAATGACTACTACTACCACTGTTATTATCATTATCACTACTATTATTGTTATCATTACTATTATCATTATTATTATTATTACTGTTGTCGTTGTTATTACTACTACTACTACTACTACTACTACTACTGTCATCATTATTGTTGTTGTTATCATTATTGTAATTATCATTATTGTTATTGTGATTAACATAATCAATATCATCATAATTATTTTGCTCAACGAGGACAAAACCC
>JADBJO010005140.1:102500-107500 GCA_016801955.1 Conus betulinus
CCCTGCCACGGACATGTGTATGCATATCGCTATCATTGAATACAACTGACTACTGTTCACAGCCAGGCAATGTCACAGAACTAAATGCATCACACACAGTTATTTCGTTACTTTGAATATTGTTCACACCCAGACATGTTAAAGAACTGGATGCGTTACGCATAGTCATTTCGTATTCATGTGTAATTCAAATGCAGAAAACGAAGAAAAGGAATTATAATGGTTGTGAGACTCTTACTAATGACGTTCAGTCGGTCATTAAGTTCGTGTGACCAGAACAGTTCACTTCACAGCGGAAACACGAAGCAGGGCTTAATTCCGACTTGATTTTATCTGGCTAGAAAACAACACTGACACCGCCTTTGACACATACACACTGTCAGCACTTTTCTCTCGTTGAAAAAAAAAAAAAATGTACATCTCTCTTTAGTTTTCGATGTTCATCACTCCGTCTGTGTTCCTGTCTGTCTGTCTGTCGGTCGGTCGGTCTCTGTTTCAAGGTTTCGTTCGTTCGTCTTCCTCTGTTGTCATATCCTCATAACACCTTGATCACAGTCGAAGCGACAACCAAAGGAAGCAGTTCAAAAACCCCTAAGTGAACTCGCTTCAAAATTCTGTATACATCGGTTATGTGACGACTTCAATCGCAACGACAGGCTGATGATATTCAGTGAGCCAGCTATTGATTAATACGGTACGAACAGAAAGCCATGTGCTATATATTAGCTAACAGCCTGTACAAAAATTAACCCCCTCCCCCCTTCCCGTCCCTCCCGTCCCCCCACCCCTCTGTAAATCCGGTGACGTCGGAACTCGGTGGGTGGGGATGGGGGTTGTGGAAGGCAGGGGGAGGGGGGCATCGCCCTCCCTCACCCTGAACATAATAGGGGATTGGGGGGTAGAGGGGGGGGGGGGGGGGGGGGGGGGGCAAGAGACAGAGTTGCAGACCACCTTCATCTGCCCTTCCCGCACTCCCAAATGCTTAAAGCCGAAAACTATAGACAGCATGTTATGTTGCAGCTCCGGGCACCCCACCCCCTCCCTAGCCCTCTTCGATTCTTCATGAATTTCCAAGAGAAGAGAGAGAGAGAGAGAGAGAGAGAGAGAGAGAGAGAGAGAGAGAGAGAGAGAGCATACCATGAAAAAAACGGACAATGAGATCCCCAGCTACCATTTTCAGAATTTTAGGAAATCCCACTCCACTTTTCCCTCCCACTACTTTAATAAAGAAGTTGGAAGCTGAAGTCTACCTTCTGTCTTTCGACCCTCCCTCTTTGATCAGGATTTTGGGATTTTAGACACTCGTTAACACCGCCGCACCGATTTGGAAAATGAGGTCCGCCCCCCTCTCTTTCTTTTATTGAAAAAAAAAATGGCCGCCGCCACCACCACCACCAACACACCATCGGCACCACCACCACCACCACCGCCACCACCACCACCACCATTCTTCCTCCAACACCATTGAACCTGATGGCAAGATATTGGTTGCAATCATATCGACAACAAAACACAAAAAAAAACAAACAAAACAAAACAAACATTTAAGTACAGGTTCAAGTGTGAGCTCAGATAAAACGTCTTAGACAGTCGTGTTTCTGTTTGTTTGTGTTTTTGTTTTGTTTTGTTGTGTTCTTTGTGTGTGTGCGTGTGCGAGCGCGCGAGCGCGCGCGCACTTGTGTGTGTGTGTGTGTGTGTGTGTGTGTGTGTGTGTGTGTGTAGCACGATCAATTTCGTTAGCTCAGCGGCTGTTGTAATGGAAAGAGTATAGCAGAAAGCGTGCGTCGAGCAAAATGTACGGGCGATAGAGGGAGTTATTTCCCTTATGCATCATGGGGGGAAACCGCGGTTGTTAAAAATAGCACAATGACGTACTACCACTTCCTTTTTTTTTTTCCCCTTTAATAAACCACGCAAACGCTGCAATGGGCGGTGTTGCAGCTGCTAACCTCCTCTGTGTAGACTTAGTGACGCTTCGCCTGCGAGACACTGGAAACAATATGCCACTTTGTCTGCAAGTGTTCACTTCCTATCGCATAAGTGGTCTGACAGCTTCTGTAACAAGGGGGGGGGAGCACAATGGGATATTTCGAGTTCAAAAACCCACCATGCCCTGAGACTGACGCCTGGGCATGACGAATCACTCTGTCTGTCTGTCTGTCTGTCTTTACTGTCTGTCTGTCTGTCTGTCTGTCTGTCTGTCTGTCTCTCTCTCTCTCTCTCTCTCTCTCTCTCTCTCTCTCTCTCACACGCACACACACACACACACACACGCGCGCGCGCGCGCGCGCGCACGCACATTGGTATTGGTGTACAGAGGCAGTTTCTAATATCTTCCGTGATCTAGTTTCCTCATCGTGATGTTGAACTGTAGCATGTGTCACGTGTGTTTCATTGTTTGATAGTTATGTTACGAACAACCCCCATCGCACCGAGTCCTCCCCTTGAGAATGGGCTTTCTCTGAATAAATCAATCTCTCTCTCTCTCTCTCTCTCTCTCTCTCTCTCTCTCTCTCTCTCTGTCTCTTTGTATGTTAGCGTGCGGAAGCAGATCCTATGTGCGCAAGCACTTGCGCACGGGTCTGTCTGTCAGTTGTCTGTATGTATGGTTGCCTTTGAACGTGCATGCGTGCCTGCGTGGGGGCGTAGAGCGTTACAAGCATGCGTGGTGTGTTTGCATGTGTGTGCGTGTTAGGCAGTGTGTGTGTGTGTGTGTGTGTGTGTGCGTGCGCGCGCGCGCCCGCATATGCAAATGAATGCCTAACGCACCGTGCTTTCTTTCCATGTCCACCTCTGTACCCAACACAATTCCCCTGACCATTTTCAGGGGCATTACCCGACCTGCTGCTAAACCCGACATGCAGCCTGTGCACGGAGACCCCTCTGCATCGCCTGCCAGGCTGTCACCACGCCTTCTGCCTGGACTGCCTGCCACAGATCTTCCACCATCAGTCTCGGTCCAACTCCTCCCCCTGCCCTACCTGCAGAAGCCCCACTGACTTCCCGGCTGGCGAACTCCACAGCGAGGCCACACAGGCAAAGAAGAACAAGAAAACGACAGAAGAACGCGCGTGCCTCTTACACCCGGGAGAGCTGCTGTGTTTATACTGTAGTTACTGCCGCTGCGCGATCTGTCTGCACTGCAAGGTGATTTGTCACGAAGGCCACTCCACCATCAGCCTCAGCGTCAAAAGCGCGACGGCGAAGAGCATGATTGCCAAGGTGATGGACTCCATCTACGCCAGCCTGGAACCCAACCTGCGGAGAACCTTGCAAGAGGCCGAGAATCACAAGAAGAGGGTGGAAGAGAGGAAGGGGGAGATCGCCAGAGAGATGTCGCGGCGAGCTGAACACCTCAAGCAGGTCATTGATGAGGTGCACAACAAGGCCGTGGAGCGGTTGAACGCGGAAACGGCCGAGGTGGACCGACTGGTGACCACGTCCATCGACAACATGGCGCACGGTCTGGTCTCGTTCCTCAGCCTCAGCGAGCACGTCCAGGACAAGGCCAGCAAACGGGTGCGACTCCGCCGTGGTGGGCCTCCTGCCGCAGCTGAGGAAGTTCTTCAAGAGGCCGTCCAGCAAGGCACGGAGGCTCCGAGATACTGGGCGGGGAGTCGGCTAAGTTGTCCGGGACAACCTCTTCAGTGATCCCGGACGGAGTGTTCCGGTCGTTTATGACTGACGAATGGAAAATGGACGTTCAGCTGAGCAAGAGCAGCACCACGAAAGAATGCCCGTTCTGCTCCTTCAGGTTCCCCCACAGCTCGTTCACATGCCCCAAGTGCACCACAGGCAGCTGCAAGGCTCCGAGACCGAAGAATTTGGTTGGCATCCGTGGCAAGAGGTCCGCCAACGTCGGCAATCCGCAGCAGCAGTGCCGGAGCTGTAGCCAGAAATACGACGCCAGCTTGTGCCCGAACTGCGGCTTTTCATCGTCACAAGACGCGCTCACCACCCTCGAGACGCTCATCCCCGGGTACTTAGGTCACGTGAGCCAGAAGAAGCACCAAACGTCGGAGCAGGTGGTGGGGACGACGCAGTCATCACCGAAGACGGGGCGTCCACGGAGCGGCAGGTCCCCGTCCGTCGGCCCCAAAGCCAGGGTTGGCCCCAAAGGCCTGGAACATCATCAACACACTGTGTGGCATCAGCTTGCTGCTGGAGGACCGCCAGTAGGGCGCGGTGCCAGACGTATCCCGCGTTTTACCACCGGCGCTGTCCACAGAAGCTGGAAGGCCGCCAGGTCACGGAGCCGGAAATGTTCCACACCGTCAGGTCTGGGATCAGGTAACGGGTCAGACTGCCAGAGACATGCCACATTAGCAGTACTGTAAATGGGAATGCTGGAGGAATGGATCACTATGGTGTTAGTATGCTGCTACACATCTGCAAATGGGTCGCTCTACTATCAGTTTACCGCTAGAGACCTGCCATTGCCATTGGGTCTCTCTGCTGCTAGTGTAGTGATCGAAATGTGCCAGTGAGTAGCAACCCTACTAATTTACTGCTACAGATCTGCAAATGGGTCGCTCTGCTGTTAGCGTATTGCTGGAGATCTGCAAATGGGTCGCTCTGCTGTTAGCGTATTGCTGGAGATCTGCAATTGGGTCGCAAAGCTGTAAATGTACTACCATGGACCTGAAAATGGATGGCTTTGTTATAGGTGTACTGCTGGAGGGACTTAAAAGTAACTCACGTGCCAGACTCTTGAACACATTGGCACAATTGGTGTAACGGTGCCGGCCGAACACTGCCCACTGCGCCCGTTACTCGTCCAGCTCTCTTCGCTCTTTTTCCACAAAATGTAACTTGATGAGGGGGAAAAAAAAAAAGACAGACGAGCCTTAGCATCGCTAGTAACAAGACATTTATCTTCAAACTCACGTGAAAAGTCCTCCGGAAAACGCCAGGTTGTACCGTCGAACTGGTTCGAGGACACATGGTCAGGACGCGATAAAAAAGGGGGCATTTACCTTACCTTAAAAAAAAAAAATCTT
>JADBJO010005140.1:110000-120000 GCA_016801955.1 Conus betulinus
AGGAAGGAGAGGAAGGAGAGGAAGGGAAGGAGAGGAAGGGGAAGAGGAAGGACAGGAAGGGGGGGGGGGGGGGGGGGGGGGGGGGGGGAAGGGAAACGCGGGCGGAACACGGCATGAACGTACTCGTGACTGCATTGAATTTTTGTTGAGTTGTGAACATGTACACATTCATACGACTTGTACACATGCATACAACTTGTACACTTTCATACGACTTGCCCACATCCATACAACTTGTACACATTCATACAACGTGTCCACATTCATACGACTTGTCCACATTCATACAACGTGTCCACATTCATACGACTTGTTCACATTCATACGACATGTCCACATTCATACAACTTGTACACATTCATACGACATGTCCACATTCATTCAACCTATACACATTCATGCAGCTTGCCCCGATTCGTACGACTTGTCCCCATTCATACAACTCGTCCCCATTCATACAACTTATACACATCCATACACTTGGTACACATCCATACAACTTGGTAAACATCCATACAACTTGTACACATTCACTCTTCAACACCAGGACTGCCAATGAAGTATCATGGTGGTTCTCTGCCTGCAAGTATCACACCCTTCAGTGACAGCGATGGAAACCAGCCAGGTCCGTTTTTGGGGGGAACAGAATCAAACGCTACGCCTTTCTATGACCATTTTGTGTCCTCCGGATGAGATTCGTCATTAGACCTGGCCTAACTGTGGGTCAGTTACTTACAAGCTGTAACATTCACACCTACCAAAAGTGGCAGACGTGAAGAATCAACCAAGCCATTGAAAGACAGGGTAGGGGACCCGCTCAACGTGAACACCACCAGAACGACAACACGGTTGTTAGAAAAGGCATGGGAAAAGGCCCAGTTTAGGTAACAGTTATAATACAGGATTCGAACTCAGAAACACCAGACTTCAGTGGTGTCCCACTGAGCCAGGAAATTGTGTTCAGTCGCCTATGGCTCCCAACAAAGACATACCACCTGGACGTCTTTGGTGTTCTCACTACCATATCGGGCAAAAAAAAAATCACAATCCAACAGCCTTTCAAGATAGCCAGCGAAGGGGGGGGGGGGGGGGGGGGGGGGGATAGGCAAGTAGGAAAACAATGCAGTAATGGAACAAAACAGCACCACCCCTGCAGACTTCCCTGTCCTTTTAAATGGGTAAACTAAAAGCACTGATGGTTCAAAGAAAAACACAAGGGAGGTAAAAAAGGTACCAGCAATCTGTGTGGTAAAATCACATCAACGTCGACAACGGTTATCAACACACACACACACGCGCGCGCGCTCGCTGAAACTGAACTATGGCAAAAACAAATAATGTCTGGACAGGAAGTAAAAAGAATAATAAATGTAGATTTTTAGACCATTTAAACATGGAATGGAATCCCCCTAAATTCAAAATCCTTGGACTATGGTTCACAAATGACGTTGTGCGTATGGCCCGAAATAAATATGAAACATGAATTTAATGAAGTAAAAAAAAAGCTATTCAACATTTGGTCCAAAAGATCAAGCACACCATTTGGTAGAGTGGCCGTTTTAAAATCATTGATCTTGTCCAAACTTGTGTACTTATGGATCTTACTTCCCCACCCTCCGAACATAATGATTCAACAACTTCAGAAGATGAGCACTGATTTTGTATGGGATAACAAGAGGGATAAGATAAAGAGAAGTATAGCGATTCACCCAGTCGATGAAGGAGGAATCAATATTCCTTATATAAAAGCCTATATTTATTCTCTAAAATTAACTTGGCTCGGTAAATTGCTTCGAACCTCACATTTAAAATGGGCGAAAATATTAGAAGACGTTTTCCCTGATATACATTCTGTGCAAAAGTTTGGCCCGAGAATGCTTAAAAAAAGGTAAAGTTAATACGTTTTGGAAAGATGTTTTCGATGCCTTTCATGTGTTCTTTGATAGGATGGAAATATCGAGTCCAGAAGATCTTGTAATGGAGCCCATATTTTTTTCAATGACAATTTAAGATAGATAAAAAAAACAACATATTTTCCAGACTGGGCTGATAAAAATGTCTACTACGTAAAAGATCTTCAAAAGAACGATAGGTCTTTTTTTTAAATATTAATGAGTTCAATCGAAAGTATGAATTCAGTGCTCGTCCGCTAGATTTATGGGATCCATAAGCGCAATTAAAACGTACATGAGGGAAAATAACGTACATGTCACGAGCAACAGCTGTAGTGGAACGAGTTTTGGACAGACAAATCAATTGGCCAAAAGTTTTTCACAACACAACGAGATTTCCAGAAATTAGACTAAGATGGTTTCAAATTAGAATTAACAACAGCATCATAGGGACAAATTCTATACTAAAAGAAATGCGCATAACACACACAGTGATTTATGTAATTTTTGCAACAGACAAAAATACACGGCGTTTCACTATTTATGGAATTGTACACATGTTCAATCATTTTGGGGTGAATTAGAAAATTATATAAAAAGCAAATGCGTACACTGCGACAGACTGTCATTAAACGCTAGTCTTGTACTCTTTGGGACTGATGAAAATTCAAAGATCGATGAGTGCCTTTCTTTTATTTTATTACACCCTAAACATTTTGTGTACAGATGTCGCATAGTTAAGGCAAAGCCATCGGTTTCTGGGTTTCTCAGACAACTAAAGTGCATTAAGAATGTAGACAGCTATGTTCACCTACTAGAAATGAGGCAAAAAAAATGCAATGCAAAATGGCCAGCATGTAATACACTCTTTAACTAAGGACTGAATATTCCTGAAAAACGTTGATCCGCATTGTACTGTACGTTACTGCATTACACTAGATGTTGACTGCTGTTAACAAACATGCTACCTGACTCCAAATTCCTGTCTGCTATGTGCAAAAGGTACCAGCCACAATGTGTAGTGGCAAATTAACTATCATGAACAGCTGCAAAGGCAGGAGAGCACTGACAGTTACAGAGAAGCAGATTGTGTGTCCCTGTATGAATGTAGGGGTGGGGATGGGGGTGGGATCGAGCACAAGCGTGAGTGTATGACGATGATAATGTTGGTAAATCAAATGTGTGTGTTGAGAGAAAGGAGTGTCATAAAAAAAATACCCCTGTTTCTTCGTAGATTAGAGATATTAAATTTTGTCTCGATTACAATTCTTTAGTTAAGAAATATTTCAACTTTCTGTTCTATTTCCTTTTGATTTACGTTTGTTTGAATGCATTATGTACTGTGGTTCGACTTCTATTCAATGCACTGTAAATGTCTCGTTTTCAAAGAAAAGAAGCTTCTTAGCAAGGGGAAAAAAAAGTTCAGAAATATTGGCCACGTACTTTCTAAGATATTCCATAAAAAAAAGAAGAACCGTTATGGGCCGTTACAGCCGTTAGTAACGGCTATAACGGTAAACTAAAACATTGGGCATCATCCGTGACCCATAATGAGCATGCCTACAAATTTTCAGAAAGATCAGCCACGTATTTTCTGAGATATTCTATAAAAAAAAAAAAAACGATATATGTCGTTACAGCCGTTAGTAACGGCTATAATGGTTACTAACGCGTCGGGACATCATCCCTGACCTATAATGAACATACCTACAAATTTTTCAGAAAGATCGGATATGTACTTTCTGAGATATTCCATAGAGAAAAAAACCATTATGGGCAGTTATAGCCGTTAGTAACAGTTATAACGGTAAACTAAAACATTGGGCATCATCCGTGACCCATAATGAACATACCTACAAATTTTCAGAAAGATCGGCCAAGTACTTTCTGAGATATTCCATAAAGAAGAAAAAACCGTCATGGGCCGTTATAGCTGTTAGTAATGGCTATAACGGTAAACTGAAACATCGGGCATCATCCGAGACCCATATTTAACATACCTGCGAATTTTCACAAAGATCGGCCAAGTACTTTCTGAGATATTCCATGAAGAAGAAAAACCATTACAGACCGTTACAGCCGTTAGTGACGGCTATAGCCATAAAAACAATATAAAAACACTCAGAGTCTGTTTTCACTTTGAGAAAATCCTGTCAAATTCTATTGGGCCCCATCCTATCCCGATGAGAATACAGGCCAACAAAAAAAAGACCACCGTTCAAAAAAGTAAAAATGAAACATTGAACAAGTCCTAAAACAATGTCACACATTTAACAGGGGTTTTCGTAAAACCTCCTTCAAAATCTTTTTTCAGTCAAACAAACAAACAAAAACA
The DNA here is from genome assembly GCA_016801955.1 of Conus betulinus. NCBI lineage: Eukaryota > Metazoa > Mollusca > Gastropoda > Neogastropoda > Conidae > Conus > Conus betulinus. Next base: position 114,228 of record JADBJO010005140.1, read on the forward strand.
AAACAAAACATAAATCGGTGTGTGTGTTCTGCAATTAAAAAAAAAAGTGTGTGTGTGTGTGTGTGTGTGTGTGTGTGTGTGTGTGTGTGTGTGTGTGTGTGTGATGATAGTTGCTTATGGAAGAAGAGTTTACGTTTATAGGGTCGATTTATCCAAAGCGTTGATTTATCCAAGAGCGATTTTCTCATTTTTTTTTTTTTTTACAGAGATAAGCTTGTAGATGGAACCAAGCCTTTGGGTCAATTAATCAGGGGGTGGACTTATGTGGAGTCGACTATATAAAGTCATCTGACCGACAAATCAATATTTTTTTTTCTGAACAGTCAACATATCAGAATAATGGATACGTTGACATTATTTTCTGAAAAGTCGAGTTTTCCGACCGATGGACAAGTCAACGCACAAGTCAACGTATAATCCATTCCCCCTGGCACGTCGACTTATGTGCAGTAGACTATAGTAGACTTACTTACTTACTTACTTACTTACTTACTTACGCCTACAACCCCTTCTGGGGCATAGGCCGCCGACAAGGGTCCTCTAGCATCACGGTCCAGGGCGATTCTCTCCAGCTGGTTCCAGGTTTTCCCCAACGCTGTCACGTCTGCCTGCAGGTCTCGGCGCCAGGAGTTCCTTGGGCGGCCTCTCTTTCTTTTCCCCTGCGGGTTCCAGGACAATGCCTGCCTGGTGGTGTTGTCGGCAGGCTTTCTTAGGGTGTGGTTTATCCACCTCCATCTCCTTTGGAGAATATCTGCATCAGCTGTTTCTGATTTGTCTGTTGCCACAGGTCCTCGTTGCTGATCCTGTCTAGCCAGTGGATCCTCAGTATGCGCCTCAGACAGGAATTGTTGAAAAGCCTGGATCTTGGTGATGGTAACTGTGGTTCGCCACGTCTCAGCTCCATAAAGAAGTACTGATTTGACATTGCTATTGAATATCCTTATCTTGGTTTTCTTGGAGATGACATTTGATTTCCAGATATTCTTCAGCTGGAGAAAGGCTGCTCTCGCTTTTTCCCAATTCTGGCTCTGACATCAGCATCTGTACCACCTTGTATGTCGACGACGCTGCCAAGGTAAGTGAAGTTGTCAATCTCCTCCAGCGCGTTGCCTTCTAGCATGATGGGGTCTTGGTTTGTGGCACTGGCTTCATGACTTTGCTCTTTCCTTTGTGGATGTTCAGTCCAATGCTGGATGAAGTTTCTGCCACTGTTGTGGCATTGTTTTGCATCTTTGGCTGGGTGTGTGAAAGAAGGGCCAAATCATCGGCAAAGTCTAGGTCGTCCAGCTGCTTCCAAAGAGTCCACTGGATGCCATTGCGCTTGCCTGCAGTTGACGTCTTCATGACCCAGTCCATAGCGAGGAGGAACAGGAACGGTGAGAGAAGGCACCCTTGTCACACCCCTGTTTTCACTTCAAAAGCATCTGTAAGTTGACCTCCATGTACAACTCTGTAGGTCATCCCCTCATAAGAATTTCGGATGATGTTGATGAACTTCTGTGATACGCCATAATGTTGCAGCAGCTTCCAAATAGATGCTCTGTCGACACTGTCAAAAGCCTTCTCGTAATCGATGAAAGTGATATACAGTGGTGATTTCCACTCCAATGACTGCTCCAGGATGATGCAGAGTGTGGCAATCTGGTCGGTGCAGGACCTGTCCTTGCGGAAGCCCGCTTGCTGATCTCTGAGATGTGCGTCTACCTGATCCTTCATCCTTTCCAATAGGATTCTGTTGAATACCTCTCCAGGGACTGACAGCAATGTGATGCCTCTGTAGTTGGTGCATGAGCCGAGGTCACCTTTCTTCGGCAGTTTGATCAGGTAACCTCTTCTTTCCATTTCTGTGGGACCTGTTCTTCCCCCCAAGTCCTTGCAAAAAGAGGGTGTAATATCTCTACTGTGGTTTCTGCATACATCTTCAAGACCTCTGCAGGTATATTGTCTGGGCCTGCAGCCTTTCCGTTCCTTAGCTTCTTTATATCGCCTCTCTGATCTCTTCTCTGGTAGGTGCACCGCAGTTGATGGGAAGATCATTCTCAGCTGGCTGGATGTTTGGTGGATATTCTGGCACTGGCCTGTTTAGTAGTTCTTCAAAGTGCTCTTTCCATCTCTGTTTTTCTGTCCATCCTCACTTTGTATTGCCTTTTCCTCCTTGTCTTTCACGGGCCTCTCTGGCTTGCTGAACTTCCCTGACAACTTCTTCGTGGTGTCGTACAAGTTCTTCATGTTGCCAAGTCTCGCTGCCTTTTCTGCCTCCACTGCCAGATTCTCAATGTACTTCTCTTTGTCTGCCTTCACACTTTTCTTTACTTCTTTGTTAACTCCTGTATGCTGTTGCTGAGCTCTGGTTTTCCCTGTTCTTGTCCGGCTGTTGTTGACTGCCGACTTCTTCTGCTTTCTCTCTTCTATTTTCTTTGAAGATTCTGCCGAGATCCACTCCTTTTGAATTTTTTTTTTTATGGCCTAGTACAACTTTACAGGTTGTAGCCCAGGCCTCTTTCGTTCCTCCCCATCTCTCATCAATTGTCACTTCTTTCTCAAGCAGCTCTTGCAGGATCTGATAGTGGTTTGAAAGTTCAGTTTTGAATTCCTCTTTCTTTGTCGGGTCTTTAGAAGGACTGTGTTGAATCTCTGACGATGGGTGATTTCCCCCGTCCAGTTTTTTCTTCAGTTTCAGTTTAAAGCGCCCTGTGAGCAGATGGTGATCTGAAGCGACATCTGCTCCTCTCCGGACGCAGACATCCAAGAGCGATCTTCTGAACTTCTTGTAGATGCATATGTGGTCAATCTGATTTTCAGTTGTGTGATCGGGAGAAACCCAGGTGGGCTTGTGGATTCTCTTGTGCGGGAAGATGCTTCCTCCTATGACGAGCTCACTTGTGGCGCACAGGTCTGCAAACCTCTCGCCATTGTCGTTCATGTCACCCAGCCCATGCCGCCCCATGATCTCCTCATAGCCTGTGTTGTCGCTGCCAATCTTGGCGTTGAAGTCTCCCATGACAACAGTGATGTCTCTTCCAGGGAAACTCTGGAGAACTGTTTGGAGTCTATTGTAGAAGTCATCCTTGTCATCACCCTCCTCACTGTCATTCGTCGGAGCGTAGCATTGTACAATGTTTAGGTTGAGGCGGCATTTTTTTTAGTTCTGAAGGACGCTGTGATGATCCGGGGACCATGAGCCTGCCATCCAGTCAGCGCTCTCTGTGCAGTCTTGGACAGCATCAGGGCGACTCCGTGGGTGTGCGGCGCATTGTCCTCCTCGTGGCCCGAAAAACAGCAGCAGCTCCCTGTGGTCAGTCTCCTCTGTCCTGCTCCTATCCATCTTATTTCGCCGATGCCCAAGACGCTCAGTTTATTGTTCCTCATCTCTGTGCCACTTGAGCAGTCTTGCCTGTTTCGAACATGGTCCGACATTCCATGTCCCGATGGTGATGGTGGTCCTGGTACTAAGGATGGAAGTCGGCTGAGTAGCTTCCAGGTTCTGGCTTTCACTACTCCGCGTCATAGATCCTTCCGCTGAAGGTGCATCCTCTCCCAGGGCCGCAGTGTTCTGTGATTTCTTGATGGCGTTTCTGTAGCTAGCTTCTTTTCACAGGGCAGGGAAACTAACCCTGCGCCCAACCCTCCCTCTTTCTCAGCCGGGCTTGGGACCGTCCATGTCACTGGTCATTGTCACTGACCACTGGTCATCTGAATTGCAAGAAGCACAGAAATATTCATATAATAAACAGTAAGCAATTACGTGTTCCAAACTGGTCACTGGTGCCAACCACTAGTCATACTACGTTTTAAGAAGCATATACACCCTATAACATATCAATACAGAATGAAATAGTGAAAATATGAAACTGACATAAAACTGACCACTAGTCTTTCTTGCAGATCACTGGTCTTCTGCATTAAAAAAGAAAGCATCAAACATATCAATATGGAGTGAACTCAGGAAAATATTAAATTTACCTGAAACTGACCACTGGTCAGTCTTGTTGACCACCGGACATCTATATTGTAAACTGTACAGAAGCGTTTATAACACACCAATATGCAGTGAAATAGCGAAAACGTGAAATTTTCAAGAAGCTGACGACTGGTTTTGGCACTGACTAGTAGTTATCTAGGTTGTGAATAATATAAAATTACCATTAGAGCATAGGCAGCGTAAGTAGTGAATATTTGGATTTTACAATAAAATGAACTTCGTCGTAGTCACCCCAATCGATAGGGAGAGTATTGTACGGGCAACCTTTATGGCCAATGTTTAATACCGTCCATATAAACTTACCAAATAACATAAGCACCATTTTTTTGTGTGTTTGCCTATTTTCCAGCGTATATTATATTATTTGGATTTGATAACTAGTTGATTTAACTACTTGACACTTGCATATTTGAATTTTTTTTTTTTTTATTGATTATGCACTCTGAAGATTTCTCAATGTGACCATTCAATAGAAAAATAACAACAAACTCCTGTCTCATTTCATCACTTTTTATTAGATGTTATTATCATTTGGCTCTTAGTTTGATGTTAAGGAAAGACAAGAAACTAATAACGAAAAATAGAAAAAAAAAAATAAATAGATAAAATTTGGGGCACTTCCCACACTTTCTCTCACAATCAGAGAAAGTGTGGGGGCGCCCTCATACTTTCTCTCACATGGGAGAAAGTGCGAAAGGGGAAGGACCACACTTTCTCTCAATCCCGCACTTTCTTCTTAAGTGAAAGAAAGTGAGCCCCCACACTTTCTCTAAAGTGAGAGAAAGTGTGGGAATGAGAGAAACTGTGGCCCAACATCAACGTATTGAGAGCAAGGCAAGTTGGCGACAAATTGGCCAAGGGGCGACAGATTGGACAGTAAAATGCGACCTAATCTGTCGCCCTCAAAAACTTAGAATGGGCGATAATTGGTCCTGGTGTTCAGGCCCAATCTGTCGCCGGGCGACAAATTGGGCAGGGGTAACAGATTGGTCGTTGACAGTGGGTGTTGCTACGCATGAGAAGTTTCCCGGTCTGGCACGCTAACAAAAAGTGCTGCGCCAAAAAGAATTCCATATAGCTGGGGCAATGGCGGAAATTCTGAGAACAAATTAATGTTCCAGAACCGTTGCAACATGGTTTCGTTTTTGTTGATTATTGAATATCACACGTCACGTTTGTTTATGAAATAGTGGGCTTTTATAGGCTAGTGAATGTTCATAAATCCACTGCTTTCTCATTCATGGAAACTAGCTGATATCCGTTTCACCTGAGCGGTAATAAACTTCTGAAGTCTGGTCTCTTTATCCTTCTGTTGTTTTCTGTCGTAGGACGAGGTAGGTATAAAGTAATGGGGTTTAGTGCTGCGTTCAGTGGTAAAACAATGATGGCCAAGGCCGTGTTGACCTCCACTGATACAGCGACATCCAGCTTGGCCAAGAGTCCACAGACACCGATAGGGAACCAGCACAGAAAGTCCGACATGACAATGACCAGAGACGACGAGCAACAGCTGACTCATTGGAACTGGACCTGGGCTTGTCATTTCCGCCAGGTGTTGCTTTACTCACCAGTGCTTCATCTGGTATTGTGTGAACTCTAACTGACCAGTAGATAAGAGCTTGACCAACAGCGATTATGATGAACATGATGGAGTTAACAATATCATCACACTGAAAGAGAAATGGCGACCAGGAAAGTCAGCTCTGGTGACTGGCAGTGGAATACAGATTCCTGTCTGGCTGTAGAAGGCCCAGTGCGACGTCACAGGGAGTAAAGGTATTGAGGCCAGGA
>JADBJO010005140.1:125000-137500 GCA_016801955.1 Conus betulinus
TGAAATATCTGTTTGTATATTCTGTGCAAGTTTATACTGCTGGATGAGAAACATCTCCTGCACAAACCTTACCTCAGTGATGCCAAGTCCACCTCCAAAAAGATGCATTCAGCAACATACGCAGATCATTTCAAGAGAAACTACAAAAGAAAGCAAGACGCATGGCTGAGCAACAAGCTGATGAGATCCAAAGGATATGATGACACGCATGGCATGAAGAACTTTTATGATGTCTTGAAATAAATGTATATACTGACAAGTAAAGATCGCCTCTCTAAAATTATCCTGGATCCGTAGAAACTAAACGATCAAACCATAAATGGAAACAAGTTTTAGTCAGTAATTTTTCCACAATGGCCTCTGATGAGTAAATATGGTCCAGAAATTGTCGCAGAGTTCACAAAATGTGACCCGTTCTGGGCAGATGTTCTTGAAGCTTATACACTTTTTAGTACAAATCTTAACCTAAAAATTCCGCTGAGCTACTCGCAGAACCAATATCCTACGATAAACGTATTCAAGTGGGGAAAAGATACATCGTTTCTAAATGCTCGGAAACAAGGTGTCTATTTATATCGCACATTTTTGATGATAATGGTCAGTTTCTTTTCTACAGAAACTTCAGGGGAAAATATGATGTTAATATTGATTTTCTTACTTTTGCAGGATATAAGATGGCAATAACTGAATTCATAAAGAAAGTTGATATTATCATTGAAAACAATAAATGTAATATTCCTTCACTCGGTTACAAGATATTGTTTGCCACCTACAGAGGCTCAAAGACGTATTATGATATATTGATCGATAACAAATTGAGAGCTCCATACTGTGACAAATGGGACATGAAACGTTCAGAGGTTCATGACTGGGAATCGTGTTTCTTTAATGTACATAAAATAACGAATGTGAAGCTTAAATGGATTCAGCTGAGAATTATCCATAGATGCTTAGGAACAAATGTAATTTTGAAAGAAATTGGAGTAGTTGATAATGATAAATGTAGTTTCTGCGGCGGCTTATTTAAAGACATTATTGACCATATCTTTTGGAAATGTATTTACATTACATGCTTTTGGAGTATGTTCACTGATTCAGTAAAAGAGAAATGTACTCATGCACAGAATATACGTTTAACGGAATCTTTTATACTTCTAGGTTTTGATGTAACAGTTGCAGTTGATTTTATTTTCTGCTTAATTATTCTTCTGGCAAAACAGCATACATATAAATGTAAGTTAGAAGGCAGTTTCCCACAATTAACAGTCATTTTGAGAATATTGAAATATAGATTTAGAATTGAAAAACATTGTCGTCACTTCGCCTAGTGCGGTGACAGGAATACCCAAATGTGAAAGGGTACCCATTTTAAATCCACCCGCCCCCACTCTAAAGCTATTAACACACCACAGAACAAAGAATACAAAACACTGAATAATAGGTACGACAAACTAACAAATTTTATTCAGAGTCGCACTCACACACGCACCACCAGCTAAACAAGTAAAACAAATCTTCAAACAATAACACATCAATCATCAATAATATAAAAAAAAAATAATAATAATGTCCCGACACCCCACCTCCAGATCCCGGAGCCTCAAAGGACCCCAACCCACACAGGGTTAATATCGGACCAAGGATACTACAGGGGGTATCGCGTGGTAACTTGGGGCTGGGTCATCCTGAGGGGAAGGATGGCCTACAGAACCCAAAGTGCCCACGCAATACAAACTACTAAGGGGACACAACAACACCCCCCAAAAAAAAGCAAACAATTCACTACATTACCCTTCCACCAACATATACATATATATATATATATATATATATATATAATATATATGATCATCAACACTCATATACAATACCATTCACCCTTCACACACTCGAACCATCTTTCTTTTTTTTTTTTCACAATCAATTTTCACACCTCAACTCTTTCCCTTCCCTCGCAGGCATTTACAGTTTGGGCACCCATGACCACACTGTCACTGAGGTCTTGATGCCACGGTAGATGAAGCTTCGAACAATGCCAAATCAATAATGTCACTAAGTTCAACACAAAGTCACTAATTTAAAAACACCGTAACACAAACTGAAGACGACGAAGGGCTCAGCAGCTCAGCAGATCTCAACAGGGAAGGGTAGCTACGACGCTCGAAGGATGCTCTCGACCCCTCCCGGTCGTCTGTGACGATGACCTAGGGGTCAGCTACACCGACGACAGAAGCCAAGGCAATACCCGGTACGATGCCCCAGACCGGAGGATGCAGCAAAAAAAAAAAAAATTAAACCATGTCGATACCTGGAGTTACGATGACGACGAAGACGACACAAGATGAACACACCGCCAAAGCAGCACCAGGCCGGGGAAAACCCACGCTCCTTTGAAATGCGTGGAAGCTGTAGGCAGACACCGAAACACTGAACTTCTTCTCCAAGGAACTCCGAGCTGTCACCAGGACCTGCCGATGGATTTCCAGGCAGCCCACTAAATCAAGTGGCAAAACTGCCTCACCAGACACTGGATCAGACCTCCGTCTCGAGCCAGGAGTCGCAAACAACTGAACTAGATAGTCAAAAAGACAGACGACACCTAGAGGTGACAGGCACCACGAAACTGACAAGGCCACACCCTGACTGCAACCGATCGTTTATAGGTTGCCCAGGGAACGACACGACACGACTCCAGATAAGGGCATGAATACTGACAATCGTATACAAACTCAAAACACTAACTTGCTCAAAGACCAATCAACAATCAGTCACCCCAAATACCAAAACCACACTTCTAAACATAGGAACACTGTGTATCGGCACAGACTCCAAACCACCAATTCTCCAATCATCAATCAATAATCACTAACAGCCTATACCCAAGACCAAATATGGACCTAACCATATCCAAACACCAATCTCCAATAACTCATCAGCCAATCATCAATAAAACATCAAAACCACAAACCACAACAATCACAAAAATAGATACGGACAAATATAAGCACAAACTGGTCGATAATCTACCTACAATAACTCGACCAACCCCCCCCCCCCCCCCCCCCCCCCCCCCACACACACACACACACACAAAAAATGAAACATCATAACTCCAAAATATGGACATGGGGGAAAAAAAAAGAACACTAACTACTGCAACCACTGTGCCATACGACAAGCACAATTATGTCCCTTGAATGTCCGTGCGTAACAAACATCACTCATATTTAACAATGAACAACGTGAATTCCCAGACAAAATGGCTTGCATATGAGTCCCCAGTCTTTGATGCTTAATTGTTTTTTTTGTCAATGTGAATGTATGTAATGGAATATATGATAACTAAGCACTAGACTTACAAACATAATATTTCCGCTCCCTTGCTGGCAACATTCTATGAGGCTCCAGTATGTTACTCAAGGTGTGCGTTCTTCTTCTTCTTCTTCTTTCTTTCTTTCTTTTCTTTCAAGGTTGCTATCAATAAGACAATATGCTCTATGAAAATAGCATATCTTCATTTGCTGTGAACAAACCCATTCTGTCCTAATGTTTATCTGTTTAATTGTCATTGTGTCCGCCTGTTTTGCCCCCCCCCCCCCCCCCCCCCCAATTGTCCTTCATCATGCTATTCTTTTATCCTTGCTTCCACCTATTCTTTCATTTTATTTAAAGCATGATTACACTACATACAAATAATTTGCCTAAAGTACAATGCATCGTACTATGCTGTTTATGTTATCAAGTAACCATTTTTAGATAGATAAATGATGATATGCTGAAGGTTATATTTTTTTTTGTTTGTGTATATACTTACTTGTCTACGTATCTATGTTTAGCTGGCTTTATACCTAATTTCTAAATATTAATGTTGTTGCATATTTCAGACTCCCTAATAACAATAAAGGAAAATAAAAATGTAAAAAAAAAATGAAACGTTTTGTCTCTTGGTTTACTTTCTTTATTTCCTTCCTTCTTTCTTTCTTTCGTTGTTATTTGTTTTGTTTTATTCTTGTTTGTTTGTTTGTTTGTTTTTTGTCTGGTTTAATGCAAGCTGTTTAGTTTCAATTGATCAGAAACCAGACAAACGCATGGTGCCCATTAAAGTCTGCTGTACATGCTGGCAACCACATCTGAAGTGACACTGGCTAATGGAATACGCAATATGATACGTATCCACAAGTTTTTTTTTTTTTTTACATTGTATTATTATGTTTCTTGCTAAGAATGTTCTTTCTTTGACACAAAACGCTTTACAATACCATGACATGTACAGAATCATTACACTATACGCAATACAGGTCAAAACCAATATGAGAAAGGAAATAAAACAGCGACAAAGAACATAGTATCCACTGTATATTGTACATAAACAGCGCTAGAAGAATGAATACAACGCCGTTAATGTAAGAAAGAAAAAATAAATAAAGTATTGTAAACAGATAAACGAACAGTCAGTCAAAAACAACAGTGACCAACCCATCTCAGGACATTTTTCTCATGAAACCACTACACTCATTACCCTCCCCTATCCATCCACCCACCCCACTCATCTCACCCTCTCGTTCACCTCACCCCCCCCCCCCCTCTCCCATCACACACACACACACACACACACACACACACACACACACACACACACACACACACACACACACACACACACATCTTCTATTTCATTTCTCTGTGGCTAGATAGCATTCTATTGACATAAAATTTATAGATTGTGACTCATCGTTAACAAATTACTCGTGTTAGATGACAGACACACAGATTTCCTAATCTCTACTTTAAAAAAAAAAAAAAAGATATCAAGAGAGTAGGTGATAATTTATTGATTTGGGTTGTGCACATAAGGAGGAATGACGATTTTGGTTACCACAATGGTCAAAGGCCTTCGAACAAATAAATAGCATGCAGGTTTTACATGGCAGAAAGATGTGAATGAAGACCGGCACTTCAACGACAGCTGCACTGACGCCCGCCACCTCCACCGATTCCGACCATGACAGCGGTGCCAGTAATGGTACAACAGATACTGTTAAGTAAATAATCAGAATACTGTCATAGCCGACGGCAATGGAGATGGCTACAAATGTAGTACCCATTTGCCATCATTTTTTTTTTGGTTACAAATAAGTTACTCCCAAACAGCATTGTATGCAAGCCACTTTACCCTGAATTTATCTTGACGCATTTTAAGACTGTGAACATATCTGTCAATTTTCTGGATTTTTTTTTTTTTTTATAATAGATTTTCTCAAAACGACTGGTAATGTTGGTTTTATTTTGTTTATACGACAATTGTAAACAAAATATTTTGCGTGTAAAAGGATAAAACTAAGCCCTTTGTCTGTTTTTGTGTTTTCGTCGCAACTAATAAGGATTAGACAAGACTTCAACGATAAGCTATCACAATGTGTACATTTAATTTTAGAGCAATTCTCAAATTCATTCAAAAGGATTGAACATGCTCACATTCCCATAAATAGTGAAACACCGTGTCTTTTTCTCTGCTGCAAAAACTGCAAAAGTTACTGCCTGTTACACGCATCTCATTAAAGAATGGAATTTGTTACCTGAATCCTGTTATTAATTTTGATCTGGAACCACCATAACCTGATTTCTGATTTTTTTTTTTTTTTTTTTTTTTTTTTTTTTTTTGTTTGTATTGTGGAAAACTTTTGGCCACATGATCTGTCTATTTAATACTCTTTTCCAATTCACACATGCAACTGGCAATTTTGCGTCGCTGTGCATTCTTTTCTAAAGGGCTTTTGACCCTTTTAAAATTTTTTTAATAATGGTATCTATAGCTCTCGTTCTTTGATTACAATTATTACATGTGACCTTACTTTGTTTTTTTCCTAATGCAAGTTTACCTTAGCTTTGTTTTTTCTTAATGCAAGTTTTGATGCTGTCCATGGATCCTAGGAAATCCCAAAGGAAGTGCATTAAATTGATATTTCGCATTGAATTCCTCGAATTTTAAGAAAGAGCTCTTTTCCTTCAGTATATCTTTTACATAATAAATCTTTTTGTCCGTCCAATCTTTGAAATATATCGTTTGGTTATTTAGATCTATCGTTTAGAAATATGGGTTCCATAAGAAATTCTTCTGGAGTAGTTATTTTAGTTCGGTCATAAAGTACATGATAAGCGTCAAAAACATCTTTCCAGAATTTATCAACTTTAGCTTTGTTAAAGATTCTTGGGCCACGTTTGTGTATTAGATAAGATACATTGACGTTTTCCTCTAATAATCCAGTCCATTTGAATTTGTGTGTCTCCATGCAATTTACTGAGCCAGCTTAATCTGAGTGAATATACGTAGGCTTTGATAGACGGGACATCAATTTCCCCCTTCGTCAACTGGTGTATTGCCACACTTCTATTTACTTTATCTCTTTTCTTGTCCCATACAAAATTAATGCCCACTGCTTGAAGCTCTTGGATCACTTTGTCTGGGAGATTAGGAAGAAAGCATCCGTAAGTAAACTAACTTGGAGAAAATCAAAGATTTTAAGATGGTTACTCTACCTAATGGCGTGCTTGATCGTTTCGACCAAATTTCAAAGTTTCTTTGTTTCGTTGACTTTATCTTTTATATTTATTTCTACCATGTCACCAACATCATTTGTATACCATACCCCAAGGATTTTAAATTTGGGAGGATTCCACTTCATGTTTAAATGCTTTAGGAATTCATGTTTGCTATTCTCTTTTTACTTCCCAACCGGACATTCTTTGTTTTCCTGTTGTTAAGTTTAAGCCCTGATATATTTTTAAAATCAAAAAAAAAAAAATGAATACAGTTTCGTTTGATTTTCGATCTCCCTCTAAGAAAAAATGTTGTGTCATCAGCAAACTGACTCATCTTAACAATGAATCTGTAATGTTTATCCCCTTAATGTCTTTAATTTTCTTTTACCTTACACGCTAGGACTTCTGCACAAAATGAAAAGATATAGCGATATGGGATCGCCTTGACGACAACCACGCTGGATGAAAAATCTGTCTAAACTGCACCGTTAACAATTATTGAAGATGTTTTTTTTTCGCATAAAAAGCATAAACCCACTGACATATATCTGGCTGAAGCCAAACGTTTGTAAAACATTTTGCTTATAACACCAGTCGTCAGAATTGAATTTTTTTTTTCAAAATCTATTGAAATCAGTAATCCTGGTAAAAGTTTTTCGTTCAAATAGTGTATTAAATTATAAATCAAACTATCTTGTCTCCAATGTATCTTCGACTTACTAAACCGATCCGATCTTCATGTATAAGAGATGGGTAAGAGTTTTTTTTTTTTTTATCCTGTTGGCTATGTAAGCTGTTCCTAATTCATATTCTACATTCAGCAGTGAGATTGGACGCCAGTTTTTTTTTATTTTTTTTTTTCACAAATTCTCTTGGTTTATCGTCTTTAGGTAAACATGTAATTATTCCTTTCTTTTGCGTTATTGACAACACCTTTCTTTTAAAACCTTCGTTTAATGATCTGATTACAAACCCTCTTATTTTGCCACCAAAGAACTTATAAAAATCAACAGTCATACCATCCATGCCAGGACTTTTTCCATTGTCCTTTTTTTTTTTTTTTTTTTTTTTTTTTAAAGCAAGCGACGCTCTCTTCCAGAGTTGATTGTCCTTCACAGGAATGGGACTGGTTTTGACTCAATTTTGGGAGAGCTGGAACTTAGTCATCCAATGAACATTTTTTTTTTTTCTTTTTGTATATGAATGATTGTAGCACTCTTTTGTTTTTTTTTTCTTATATCTTCAGTTTTTTTTTTTCTAGTATGCCTCCTTTATTGGAAATTAGTTTAAACATCTGTTTGCTGACAAAGTGTCTTTTTTCCATATTGCAATAGTAATTACTGATTTTTTTTTTCACCACAGCAAGCAAAAGTTGCAGGGGAACGTAATAATATAGCGCCTATTTTAGCGTACCTTAATTTAGTCAGGTGTTTCTTTTCTTGAATGAGCTACATTTCTATTTCCGTCTTTTCGACCTTCCTTTCTAGGTCAAGGATTTTTTTAGTCCAACTTCTGTTCGTTTTCATTATTTTCTTTTTTTTTTTCTTTCTACAACTACATTCCATCGTTGCTTTACGTATTTCCATTATTGATGTGTCGAGAAACAACTGATCTGAAATTGTTAATGTTAGCTCTTCTATTGGGGTATTTTTAATCTCATGCCTATCGTAAACTAAGGCGGGTATTGTTCTTTTGTTCGTCCAATTCTTTCATTTATAGTATCAATACAGGTTTAGTCTTTCAAGTGTGATGAGTTAAATTTCCAAAAAGGTTTTCTTTTATTTTCTTTCTTAAATTCAAATTGTGTACAAGAGAGAATGGTTGCCTTCTGTAACCAATCAATATATCAGCATCTTTCGCATAGGAAGCGAGATTTTCAAAAACAAGAAAAGAATCAACTCTGCTTTGTTGAGGAGGATTTGGTCTTCTCCGGGTAAATGTTTTCACTTCTGGGTTTCTTTCGCTCCATACGTCTACTAGCTCCAAATCGTTAATCTATTGTAGAACTCTTTCTTGTGCTTTAGGGTTATTAACATGACGGTAGTTATGATAGTCAAAATATGGATCCAGAACCAAGTTCCAGTCTCTGGAGGTTCTGTAATTCATCGTGAAGCATTTGATAAAAAACTTGGATCATCCCTATTAGGTCTGTATATTATATTAACAACAGTCAAATCTTTATTCGCACGTGTTAATGTCTGAGATGATATAATTTCTCAATGGGTCTGAAATGAAATGTTTAACCTTGAAATCAAAATTATTATTCATTAACATAGCAACACTTGCGAGATTGCGAAGAAAATGGAGCACAGTAGCATTCAAACCCGCAGTGTGCGTGCATGTGTGTGCGGGGCAGAAGGGGGGGGGGGGGGGGGGGGGGGGGGTAGTTATTTTGCGTATGGTATCTGACCAGAAATTAACCTACTAACTACTACAACCATCACTACTACTATTGCTACTGCTACTATACCAAAAGAATAGTACATGATTCCAAGTATCTTGCGTCATGTGCGGTTTGGAATCCATACGACATAAAATCTCTGCTTTAAAACAATAACCTTGAGTAATCAGTGAATATAGAATCAACACTGGTGAATAGGCACATCCCTCCGAAAACACAACAACAATATAACTTTAATGTAAGTTGAGGAAAAAAAAACTACAGGAAAACCTTGAGAAAACGTTTAGTGTATCCCTCAGTCTGAAGTGTCACACCTCAACCAATGTTTTTCACATATCAAATACACATCGACTATTTAGTGTATCCCTCAGTTGAAGTGTCACACCTCAACCATGTTATTCACATATCAAATAAACATCGACTATTTAGTGTATCCCTCAGTTTGAAGTGTCACACCTCAACCAATGTTATTCACATATCAAATACACATCGACTATCTTGTTGTTATTCCTGTCTCAAACCGGTTATGCATGTGTTCACATAAAATTTGTAAGCAAAGACCATGTCTGAGTGTGAGCAAGTGTGCGCGTGCGTGTGTGCGAGAGAGAAAAAGAGTGGCAGAGAGAGAGAGAGAGAGAGAGAAGAGAGAGAGAGAGAGAGAGAGAGAGAGAGAGAGAGAGAGAGACAGAGACAGAGACAGAGAAAGAGAGAGAGACAGAGACAGAGAGAGAGAGAGAGAGAGAGACTGAGACAGGGACAGAGAGAGTGTGTGTATATGTCCACATGCATGCGTGGGTGAGTGCGAAATAAATAAAGCCCATCTGGGTCGATGTTCTCATCCCATCCCTCTCAAAAGTTAGCTAGCAACATTTGACAACAAGCTGTGAGTGCAGAATCAACAAGTAAATACACGTGAAGCAAAAACTAAAACCACTGCTAAGGACGCAGATCCGCCAGAACAGATACCCTTCACCTACACACACCCATATTACCCTGCCTCCCACTGTTTACCCCAGACATAGGTTGCAGCTATCATCCTTTTTTTTCCCCTTTTCCTACACTGTCTGAGTCTCTCCTTTTGCTACCATCTACAATCAACAGTCTACTTAACACCCCCCCCCCCCCCCCCCAAGTAATGATGTGTGTAGGGGTGTTGGTGGGGATGGCTGGGGATGGAGGGGAACCAATGAATGAGGCTGAAATTACAAATGGAAAGACACACACACACACACACACACACACACACACACACACACACACACACACACACACACACGCACGCACGCACGCACGCACACACGCACGCACGCACGCACGCACACTAAATAGAATGTTGGCTCCTTTATCGTTAGTCGTCCCCCCCCCCCCCCCCCCCCTTTCCTGGCGGTGTTATTTTCGCTAGTTTCACTGCACTTATCATTGCTACTATCATTTTTATCATCATTCTAGTGCGGTCTGCTGTTGTTCTTTCAGCATTTCAGTTCCTTTCCACCGAATATCATCCTACCAATATTACTTAAACCATGATTACTGTATCACTGACATCATATCATCACCTTCAGTGTTATCTTCACCACCATCATAGCATCATTACAACAACACTGATATTATTGTTATTTTATCGTCATTATTATTTCTACCATTATATTTATAAGCATTATGTCCTATTATAACTAATCCCATTGCCAGCCAGCGTTCATTGTAGAATTAAAATAGTGATAATACACACACACACACACACACACACACACACACACACACACACACACACACACACACACACTGAATTATTAAACCAGTGTACCAACCATCAAACCCACATCCTCTGTTTGAGATCGTTGTTAGTTTTGATTTTCCAAAGTTACAAATAGCTGCCTGTGAACAGTCATGTGGATTGAGAATAAAGGATCGATGCATATAATAAGCTATAGCGCCACTTCCCCACTTCCAGGTGTTGGCATACCTGTCGAAAAAAACAATGAGAACTGAGTCTTCTCTCACACTGACACAGGACCCGTTTTAGACGGTTTCCAATGAAAGGTTACCTCTGTTGGTATAACTTTGTCAAACGAGTGAACATATTGTAAATGTCTTAGTTTCTGAAAACCTACTGTCAACTTCCTGTCATCCTTATCAATTTGCTGCTTTGTTTCCTTACTGCCTCTTTGTCTCTCTGTGTCTTTGGGCATGACTGTTGTACTGTACTATAGCTATCATGTGCCATAATGATTTGTGATTCATAACATATTCTGTTGTGGTGCTTTTTAAAAAAAAAATAAAATATTACGCAGCCAGGTACAAGGGCAGATGCATGTGTATATACAATATTATCTAAACAATATTTTTTTTTTATGTCTGTAAATATAGAGGGCCTGGGTGACTTGAACTCTACGAACATTCCAGCTGCACAATACTCTTCAACAGCCAGCAGGGCCAGTTCTTCTCGACCACAGTCGCTGTCAGGGCAAAGGTGCCTACTATCTCTCCATTACTTTTTAACATCTTTCTGGAGAGAATCATTCGAGAGACCCCCGAAGACCATCACACCTCCATCAGCACTGGCGGCAGTCCGATCTGCAACCTTCGTTTTGTAGACGATATGGACCTCATGGGGGGGCAGCAACACCGAGTTCAAGGATCTTACAAACAGCAAGTGTCTACGGCATGGAGGTCAGCACAGAGAAGTCAAAGGTCATGGTCAACAGCACGACTAACAGCAGTGCCAACATAACCGTGAATGGTGAGCCCCTGGAAGAAGTGACCAGCTTCAAGTACTTGGGAGCAACCCTGTCCAGGATCAACTCCGCATCAGCAGCAATGGCCAGACTGAACAGGGTGTGGAAGAGCAACATCAAATTCCACACAAAATTTCGGCTCTACAAGTCACTAGTGGTCTCCATCCTGCTACATGGTTGCGAAACTTACACTAATGGACGAAACAGAAAGAAGAATCCAGGCGTTTGAGACCAAGTGCCTGAGGAAAAACTATCCTGCATCTCCTACAAGGAGCAAAAGACCAATGATTATGTGCGGAACCTGGTCACCAACCTAGCTGGACCCCACGAACCACTACAGGCAACCATCAAACGACGGAATATGGCATGGTTTGGCCACGTCATTCGTCATAACACCCTCTCCAAAACCATCCTCGAAGGTATCGTTGAAGGAGGGCGCAGACGAGGAAGGCAGAGAAAGAGCTGGTCCGAAAACATAAAGGATTGGACCAAAATGACCATGCCAGATCTCCTCACGACAGCTGCCCAACAGAAGAGCCTGGAGGGAAATGGCGGCTGCCTCATCACATCCCCTGAACGACCCCAGCGGTCAGGGGAATGAGTGAGTGAATGTGAAACATAGCGAGGGTGGAGCTGGTCTTTTTTGTCTCCTTTTATTAGCAACACACAATCGTTAAAAGTGAATAAGAATGCTTGAAAAAAAAACCTGCGCCTACAATAGAGGCAAAAACTCTGCAAGAACCCACATTCACAAATGGAGAGAGAGAGAGAGAGAGAGAGAGAGAGAGAGAGAGAGAGAGAGAGAGACAGAGAGACAGAGAGAC
>JADBJO010005140.1:140000-145000 GCA_016801955.1 Conus betulinus
ATATATATATATATATATATATATATATATATATATAGAGAGAGAGAGAGAGAGAGAGAGAGAGAGAGAGAGAGAGAGAGATTTTGATTGTGTTCAAGGTAATATGTTGCGTTGATATTGTGTCAAATGCACTCATGCTGAAATGGACAATTAATGCTTTAAATGCACTCATTAAATTCGATTATATTTTCGTTCTTGGAAGCACATTAGGCCGTGTAAAAATATCCCACCTTAAACATATTTTTTCCTGCTTCACTGTTAAAAAAGGGTGTTGTATCAACATGATATACACATGCAGAGAGAGAGAGAGAGAGAGAGAGAGAGAGAGAGAGAGAGAGAGAGAGAGAGAGAGAGAGAGAGGGAAAACAAAACGGCATGGAGAAAGACGGCGTTAGAGAGTTAATAGATTATCCTCTACTACCAGCTTTTATTGACTATTAATATCCGCTCTAAAAAAAAATAGAGCCATTTACATTGCCTGACCACACTTGACTTTCGTCAGCTGATTCAGACTCATCAGTAGAAATCGGTTGTGTCGGTTTTGGTAATTAATAGAGATGTATCACCGATCAATTTGTAGAAAGCTTAGCATCAAAGGAAAAAAAAAAACCTGTATTACAGCACGCAAAAAGGAATTGGGACTAGAGGTGGCAAATACATGTACGATGTGCTCCGGTCAACAGCGTGAATGCTTCAGATTTCAGTCTGCTCTTGTATACTAATGTCAATGCAAAGATGACTGAATACTGCTGTACGAGATTGCGCTTGTGTGCTCACATGATATTTTGTCTTTTCACTGCATTTTTTTTCCAAATCAATTAGGCGCTGTAGGACCACGCACTGACAAGTCAGTCTACACATATATCTACAAGTATGCAGGGCATATCTCTGTATGTGTGTTGGGGCGGGAGTGGATGTGGGGTCAGTGTGTGTGTGTGTGTGTGTGTGTGTGTGTGTGTGTGTGTGTGTGAGAGAGAGAGAGAGAGAGAGAGAGAGAGAGAGAGAGAGAGAGAGAGAGAAAAAGTTATTACGGACACAGAGGGTAATTACATTATCATCATTATTCGCACTATGGAAAAAGAATTAGCCCTTGTAAACGTTTATGGTCCAAACACTGACACTCCCCAATTTTTACACAGATTTACAAAGTAAAGTTCAACAACTGACTTACGATGGATTCATTCTTGGAGGGGATGGAACTTAGTTTTAAATCCAGCGTTAGACTATTACAATTATAAACATAACAATAACACAAGAGCTCAAGAAAAGGTGATAGAACTGTCAAATGAAATGGAATTGATAGGTGTATGGAGAGAAATCAATCCAGAAACACTAAGATACACATGGAGACCAAACCCACCACAACAAGCTAGAATAGACTTTTTTCTTATCTCAGAAAACTTAATCTCCAAGGTACGTGATGCTGATATAAACATTGGTTATAGAAGTGATCATTCTCGCATCTCAATAACATTAGATTTTAGAGAGGACACAAAATCGAGAATTTTTTTGAAGTTTAATGCATCACTGCTAAGAGATGAAAGATATGTAGATCTTATTAATGAAACTATCAAAAATACAAAAGAACAATATGCTGCATATATTAATGCAGAGAAAAGAAATTGATAATATCCCTTTAGAAAACCTCTGTCTTACTATTTCAGATCAGTTGTTCTTAGACTCTTTGTTTATGGAAATAAGAAAAGCGTCAATGGAATATAGTGCAAGAAAGAAAAAAGAAAAGCACAAGTGGAAAAAAATTAGAAGAAATATCAATCCTAGAAAACAAACTTAACAAAAGAATTGAAGAACAGCATCAACTACATAATAAAAGAGAAGATCTTGTAGCATTGAGGGAATAAAAAAAAAATACAAGGAATATTAGTAAGAAGCAAAGCGAGATGGGCTGCAGAAGGAGAAAAGATAACTAAATACTTTTGTAACCTTGAAAAAAAAAGACACCCATATAGTAAGCAAATGTATAAAGGTCATTTCAAAAGATGGAAATTGTCTCGAAAAGACAGAGGATATCCTACAAGAAACTAGAGATTATTATGAAAACCCTATTTTTGAAAAAGAATGTAAAGACAGATTTAGAAAACTATGTTAATAACCTTCCAAAACTGACAGAACAGAAACAGAAGCAGCCTCACTTGAAGGTAAGCTTACTCTTGAGGAAGCATCTCAGGCACTCAAAAACATGAAAAATGAAAAAAAAAGCCCTGGAACAGATGGAATGACCGCAGATTTTCTTACATTTTTCTGGAAAAAATAGGTGTTTTAGTTCGTAGTCTAAATGAGGGCTTTGAACAGAAACAGATATCGATTATACAGAGAGGAGGTATCATAATTTGTCTCCCAAAGGGAGAGAGTATTGAAAAAACTGGCGTCCATTTCCCTTCTTAATGTTACTTACAAAATAGGATTGTCATGCATCGCAAATAGAATTAAATCAGTTTTGCAAAAACTAATAAATGAAGATCAGACAGGGTTTATCAGTGGCCGATATATTGGTGACAATGCAAGACTTATTTATGATGTAATATATTACCTAAAGAAAAAGAATTTGCCAGGACTTTTAGTTTCACTAGATTTTGAAAAAAGCTTTCGACACCATTAAATGGAAATATGGGCATAACGTAATTAAAGTCTTTGGATTTGGGAGTGACATTTGTAACTGGATAAATGCTTTTTATACTAACATAAAAATCTTCAATTATTGTGAATGGAAAAAGCGTTGCAAAACTTCCCTATCAAACGCGGATGTAGGCAAGGAGATCCAATATCTCCTTACTTGTTTATTTTATGTGCAGAACTATTGACATGTAAGATAAGAGAAAATCAAACCATACAAGGCATGCAGCTGTCAGACACGCAATGTAAAATCAGTCAATTTGCAGATGACACAGTGCTTTATCAGAAGGAGATTAAATAAATCATATGAAAACAACTTTTAAAATCATCCAAGAGTTTGAATGGATATCAGGATTAAAACTAAATTATGAAAAAAAAAAACTTGCAATGTGTGGATAGGAAATAAATGTAACAGTGAATGCAGATTTTTACCCAGTCTCAAAATGACTTGGAACCCCATAAAATTCAAACTCTTAGGCTTTTGGTTTACAAATGATCTAAGCATCTAGCAGGACTAAACTTAACAGAAAAGTTTCAAGAAACTAAAAAACTCTTCAATATATGGATGAAAAGAACAACTACCCCTTGGAAGAATAGCTATTCTTAAATCAGTTGCATTGTCAAAATTAACCTACTTGTGGATCATGCTCCCAAACCCACCTGGCAACAAAGCTCAACTGCAAACAATGTGTTTTAAATTCGTATGGGACAAAAAAGGGGGGATAAAGTTAAAAGGACCCCAAAACCTTACATGATAACCCAATGTATAGTAAGAATGATGACACATTTGTGTGCAAACCTTGTTCAACTGGAATAAAAAAAAAAATAAAATAAAATAAGAGGGGAGGGGGGTGAGAATGGAGAAACAGGGAATATGAAATTAAGAAAATATTTTATAGATATGACAACTCTTCACTAGCTGCATGAGGGAACCATCATAATCCCTTTCGAAAGACAGATCTATTTGTATTGCCTGCTCCGAGGCCTTTCGTCCGCTGGATCGGAACTCATCAGGGAGACACGGCTGTTGTGTCTGTGCTCCTGGCGTCAAATAGAGACACACACGACAGTCCATAATACTATATGGTGTTCTCACCACCAAGGACTCAAAAAAGAATCAACAGCACCTCCAAAGCAGCCAGCAAAGGGTAGTAAATGAAACTAAACGAAAGTGTGTGGACGAAAAGTTGCTGAAAAACTAAAGACATTATGCAAACAGTATGAAGTGTAGGGGGACAATAAATGTGCCTACGCTTGAGGATCCACCCAAGGATGCAAGGGAGATCAAAAGACACACAAAGACGGACAGAAACAAATACTAATAACCTCGATTTAATCGAAACGAAATTGCGAAAAAGAAGTGAGGCAGGGAACATTAACGATAAACAGTAAACAAGTAGGGTAACTTTTGCTCCCATAAGAAAACCTAACACAGATTCAACTTTATTCAAGACTGGCACATCCTTTTAAACTTTAATAAAGTCAGACAAATACAAAGACATTTTTTTTATTCTCAGTTTCGCCATCTTCAACCTCCCCTACCCCCACCCCCTTAAAATCCAAATCTTTGCCAAGTCATTACTATAGACAGTTGAGTTGTTGGCCTGCGCTTGTCTTCCCCCCACTATTAGATTGTTCGTCTTTGTATTTGTCTGATTTTAGTCTTGTCAGATGCCTGTCAATATTAAGTGAGAGACATTTTTCCACATCTAACAGATGTCTTAAAAGTTATATAAAATGAATATTGCTCACTGTTCCGGATGTTTTCATGTCAATTTTGCCATCGATTATTAGTCAGGCTTTCCAAAGTCGTTTCAAAAACGCATCTGTATTTCCAATCCCCTTGATTCATTCAAACAAACACAAGTCCATTATGAAACAGAAAATCTCGAACACCTGAAACCCACTATCTTTTACCACACGATTCCAATCCCAGCAACATCTTATATGCCTTTAGTGTTAATCTGTCATCATCCATCTGAACAATCTTCAGCCAGTGTCTAAGGCACCGCACAGATGAATTGATACAGATAGGATTGCGGTTTGTTTCCCCATAAACCCATTCATTAGGTGTCTTCATGTGAACCCCTAAACATTTCTGAAGTGCAAATAAAGGAACTCTATTCTACACGAAGAGCATTTATCTAGGCCCCAGATCTCAGCACAATACTGAGCAACTGGTTTGAACCTGAGCATCAAAAAGTGACCTCCTTTTCTGAAAACCACAATATTACTCTTTTTCATATTTACTTTTAGCTGAAGTTTAGAAGCTGCCTGGCGCAGATTCTGTTACTTAGTTTAGAGGGAAAATGGAGTCTCAGATAATAAGACAATATAATCAACAAGTAACAAAATGAATAATTAAC
>JADBJO010005140.1:150000-160000 GCA_016801955.1 Conus betulinus
CATCACCGTATGATAGGCAGAACTTAAGCAAGATACCCAATAATCAAATACAATTTATGATAAGTGATAGGTTATTTTTAGAAGTTCTGATCATGGAAATAAGATCAAAAACGATTACGTTTATTATCATAAGAAAAGAGAGAAAATGAACGCCGAAAATTGCTTAGAAAAGGAAATACAAGATTTGAAAGAGAAAAAAACCCACACATATTAATGCTATTAATTTACAAAGAAAGAAAGATGAGCTTGCTCAGTTACGTAAAACAAAAGTAGATGGGCTCATTCTTAGATCCAGAGCAAGATGGGCTTCACAAGGTGAAAAAGTAACTAAGTATTTTTGTAAACTGGAAAAAAGTCACTTTGTTAGCAAACAGATGTTGAAATTAGTTACGAATCAAGGAAATGTTTTGCTAGAAACAGATGAAATGTTAGAAGAGACCAGGTCAGGTCATACTACGAGCATTTGTACAAGGAAAGAGAAGTAAAAAATATCGAAATTAGCAGATATATTTCAAATCTGCCACAACTAAATGAAGATGAAGCAGAACATTTAGAAGGCATGATTACCATCCAAGAAACATCAAAAGCTCTGAAAAAGATGCAGAATGTAAAAGTCCTGGTACAGTTGGGATGACAGTTAATTTCTTTAAGTTCTTTTGGAAACAATAGGAGGAGAGTTTGTAATAAGATCATTAAATGAAGGCTTTATAAATAAAGAGATGTCGGTGTCTCAAAGAGAAGGATTAGTAACTTGTCTACCAAAAGCCGATAAACCAAGAGCGTTTTTAAGAAACTAGGGACCAAATTTAACTGTTAAATGTTTCGTATAAGATAGGTGCCACCTGTATAGCGAATAGAATTAAGACTGTTTTACATAAATTAATTAATGAAGACCAGAAGTTTTTGTTCCAGACGATACATTGGAGAAAATATAAGAATGTTGTATGACATAATGTTTTATCTGGAACAAAATTCTCTTTCTGGTTTACTGGTATCAATTGACTAAGATAAGGCGTTTGATTCGATAAATTGGACATATATGAATAAGATACTTAAAGCTTTTGGGTTTGGGGAAGGTATATGCTGCTGGGTTTCGACATTTTATAAAAACATAAGATCTTATGTAGTAGTGAATGGGACAGTATCCAAGAGTTTTGAAATAGAAAGAGGGTGCCGTCAGGGTGATCCCATTTCGCCATATCTATTTGTTTTGTGTGCAGAAATTTTAGCATGTAAAATCAGGGAAGACGAGAGAATAAAAGGCATTGGAAGGTTCAATACGATGTTTAAGATCAGCCAATTTGCAGATGATACAGTGTTCACTTTAGAAGGGGATAGGGTTTCCTTGAAAATGTGTTTAAAACTCTTAAAGAGTTTGAAGAAATTTCAGGACTAAAACTCAATTATGAAAAAACTGTAAATGTATGGTTAGTAAAACTAAAAAACTCAAAATGTGAGTATCTTTCGGAAAGGGAAAATGAAATGGAATCCACCAAAATATAGGATACTAGGTATTTGGTTCATAGGAGAGTTATCAAAAATGACAGAAATCAACACAGCAGATAAATTTATTGAAGTCAAACATTGTTTACAGTTTGGTCAAAACGTATATATACACCCCTAGGCAGGATTGCAGTACTGAAGTCTATGATTCTTTCAAAGCTCATATACCTATGGATTCTGTTGCCTAATCCTCCAGAGGATGTCATAAATCAGCTTCAAAAAACATGTTTTGAATTTATATGGAATAAAAAAGCAACATGACAAGGTCAAAAGGAAATACGCGGTATATTCTGTTGAAAATGGAGGTATAGGCGTTCCACATTTAAGCAAATATATACAAGCTTTAAAACTGACCTGGTTAAAAAGAATATACACGACAAATTCAAAATGGAAAGCAATATTAAGTGCTACGTTCCCAGAAATAGATTCATGTGACGTCTACGGACCTAGAAAATTCCTCAGCAAAAAAATCAATATATTTTGGAAAGACGTTTTCACTTCGTATGTTGATTTTGCGGATCAGGTATTTTTAACCAATTTGAATGAGGTGTTAGCAGAGCCTTTATTCTGTAATGATAAGTTTAGAGTGTGTAATGACGTCATTAACTTAAAAAACTGGATAGCAAAACAGATATTCCTAATTAAAGATGTTGTCAATCAAGATGGAAGTTTTCTCGATTATAAAACTTTTTGTGAAAAGTATGATATCACTGTAAATTACCTCGAATTCATGGGCTGTATATCATCAATAAAAAGGTATTTAAGAAGTGCAAATATTAAAGTAACGAACATATCTGTAATCTAAGAACGAAAACACTACAAATAATATCAAGCGTTAAAAAGGGATCAAAACCTTTTTACAGCACTCTCATCAAAAAAAATAATAATATTTGATATAAGCTCCTTTGCAAAATGGGAAGATAAATTAAAAATTGTGGTAGATTGGAAACAACAATGAAACAAGTGAAACAAATGAAAGAAATTAAATTGAAACGGTTCCAAAAAAAGAATTTGTCACAATATTTTGGTTACAAATTGTATCTTAAAGAACATGGGAATTCTTACCACTAATGTGTGTACATTTTATGAATCTGAAACTGATTCAGTTCAACATTACTTGTGGTAGTGCCAGTTTGCGAAACATTTCTGGGGGGAACTAGAAAATACATTAAAAGAAAGATGTGAACATTGCAGCAGAATGGAGTTTAATGTGGAGCTGGTTCTATTCGGAAATGATGAGCATACAAAAACAGATGAAGTTTTTGAACACATTATCTTATGGGTTAAACATTGTATATATAGATGCAGATGCAGAAGAAACAAAATAAAACCTACTGTCAATCATTTCTTGAGAGAACTAAATAATATGTATAGGGTTGAAAAATACATGCATTATTCAGAAATGAGATACATGGAATTTGATAGAAAATTGTACCCTTATGAAAAACTTACTGTTATGTCTAATGGAGTGAATTAGATGAAGAGGGAAAAAAGAAAAAGAACGAGCAAAAAGTAGTCGGGGGTAATAAGTAGCCAATGAAATTTATGAAAATATGTGTATGCATGTGAAAACATTCTGACTAACCACTTGACCCTATTTAGACAGGTATACTGGACGTATTCATTCCTCGTGTGCCTAATGAACGAGAAAGAGCTAAGGTAGTACGTTTGTGACCTTTTTCTTTTCTTTTATTCTTCGTTGATTCTTGAATGGACTATTTGATTTTTTTTTCATGTGTTTATATTTTTTTTCCCCCCTTTTTACCCCCTACTCCTTCCCTTGATTTAGCGTGTATAACCTTTTGTTATTGTTGAAAATCGTTAAACAAAAAGATAAAATAAAATGATAGTAATAATAAATAGATAATTATAAAAATGATACTGATAATAAGAATGATAGAAATAATAATGATGATAACAAAAACAACAAACAACAACAATAATAATAATAATAACAACAACGACAACAAAAAAAAAAACAACAACAACAACAACAACAACAATAATAATAATAATAATAATAATATTATAATAATAATAATAATATAATAATAATAATATCATAATATAATAATCATAATCATAATAATAATCATAATATCATAATGATGATAATAATAACAATGATGATGATGGTCATCATCATCATCATCATCATCATAATAATAATAATAATAATAATAACATCAAATGAAATAAATGGAAGGTAGCTGTAACTTCTGCATGAAGTGTGTAGTGGAGGATATGGTTGTGGTGTTGGTGTATGTATAAATGTATGTGTGTGTGTGTGTAGTAGTAGTAGTAGTAGTAGTAGTAGTAGTAGTCTTAGTCACTAATGTGATATTAGACGAAGAGTGAGAGAGAGAGAGAGAGAGAGAGAGAGAGAGAGAGAGAGAGAGAGAGAGAGAGAGAGAGAGAGAGAGAGTCTTATGTAGGCCTATGCATGCATGCTGGAATGCGTGTTCAAATGTTGTGTGCATAATAAAAAACACATATTAATAATTCAGCATTTTCACATTAGAGGAACTGTCTAACCGGACTACAAATTAAAGAAAAGATAACTTAAAAGCGAACTCTAAGTCAAGGGAAAATATCCGAAAGAGACATGCCTGATAATGACGGTAAGTGTGTGTGTGTGTGTGTGTGTGTGTGTGTGTGTGTGTGTGTGTGTGTGTGTGTGTGCTGGTGGAAGATATTGCTGACTGGTGTGGAAGTGGTGTATATGTATATTTGTGTTACTGTTGGGTGTTGATGCCTTGTGGGTGTAGCGTACCAAGATTGGCAATGAGATGGGACTCTTGTGTTGTACGTTCAAAGCTGTCACTCTGTGATTACCAGACTGCCAAGACTTTCACATGGTTAATGTTGTGTTGGAGGTGGTTGAAGTGTAGGGCAACGGGTTTTGGTCGGTAGTGGCGCATGTCAGCCAGGTGTTCAGAGATGCGTGTCTGAAGTGTGCGGGATGTTTCACCTATTTTGATCTTGCCACACAGCTGGCAGTGGATAGCATATAGAATGTTGCGGGTGTGGCAGAAGAATGTGTAGGAGTCTTTGGGTTCCTGTAGGATGGCGTCTGGGTGTGGTGAGGGGGCAGATTTTGCAAATAGGTTTTGAGCAGGGGTGACCTGGTGGTGTGTAGGTGTGGTGATTCTGTTCAATTGGACCGCACGAGAAGATCTTTTATTTATTTATTGATTTATATATTATTTATTTATTTATTAAAAATTTTTTTTTTATCACGTTTGAACGTGATCTTGGGTCTGCTTTTGAAGGCAGTTTTGTGGTTTTGTACAATGCGCCAAATACATTTGAGAAGGGGGGGGGGGGGGGGGGGGGGGGGGGGGGGGGGGGGGGGTATGTGGGTGGAAGAGGAGGTAGGTGGTGGGTCTGTCTGTTTCCTTTGAATGCTGGGTTTCAACAGCAGATGTTTTGGATATGGCTGTGGTGTGGCTGAGAGCTTTGTTGATGATGGAACTGGGGAATCCACGGTTTGTGAAAAATTCTGACATTGTGGCTGCTTGTATAGTGAGTCTTCTTTGCTGGAGCAGAGTCTTCGAAGACGGAAAAAAATTGTGAGTATGGAATGCTGTCTTTATGTATGGGTGGTGGGATGTGTGTGTAGTCTAGGTATACGTGTGCATCAGTGGGTTGTGGAAAATGGAAGCTTTGAGTAGGCCATCTTCGAGGGAGATGGTGATGTATATTCATGACTGCAAAATGGTGTATTGAAAAATTCAAGAACGAATTGTCACGATACCACCACCATCCTTATATAGCTAACCAATGAAACTGTCAGGACCTGCAGATTTTCCATTCTTTAATTATCTCATCGCAAATAGAATCTCCTCTTTTGAGATGTGACTATCCAAGTAGCTTGTTTCATTAATTTCTTCTGTGTCTGCTTCATTGCAAACATCGTTTTCTAACAGTTTTGAAATGCTGGCACCATTCTTTGGTAGAAATGTTATTGTGTATGTGAAATGTCTTTACAGAAATACCATGAACATTTTGTGCTCTGTTTCCTTTCTCTGCAACACATTTTTGTATTCTGGTCTAGCTTTACAATATTTTGCGCAATCTTTACTATCAAGGGTTCTGTGAAAAACTCTTAACAGTTTTCTCATGTTTTGTTTTGGTCATTTCATATTCGCGATCAACCATGCGTCATTCCTTCCACCTAGGTTTATTCTTATGTTCTTGAAATTAGAAACGCCATTGTGCTATTACATTCGTTATCTATTTCTTGTATATATTTCAATAATTCTTTTTTTTTTTTTTAGACAACTTATCCCCCCCGCCGCTGATCTTCTCCCTTGCACTGTAAACTGGATCGCTGGTTTAGAAGGTTTTGTAATTTTAAAATAACAGAAGAGTAAAGATTTTCAACAAAAGTTTCAACGAGACAAATGAAATCAAATGACTAGATATAATCAATAAAACTGCGGTCCTTTAATTTCGACAATAAGCCATTTGCATTCCATGTAAAAACAACAAGGACAAAATATAATCAATAAAACTGTTGTCCTTTAACTTCGATAATAAGCCATTTACATTCGAATGTAAAACAAGGACATGCAAATTTTAGAATCAAATGCACCATTCGCTCCACAGTCACTCTCACGCACACATTGCATATTTTTCAGTTTTTTCATTATTCATTATTTTCATTTTCACAACAACAATCATCATCCTGAGAAATATGATTATACGGGAGTGAACTGGCATACAAAAAACATCACTTTCATCTTTTTCACTACGTTGATATAAGTCCATAGTAGGGTTGGTTTTGATTTTTTTTTTCAGAAAGGTCACTTGGTGGTGCAGTCGACCCAGTCTGTGATTTACAAGAGATCCCAGGCGAGTTAACACGGCCACCTTGAGCACCGCCTTTTAGACGGCAGCGACAACAAGGCAGCGGTGTCACTCACTGTGTCACAGCTTAGTGGTTGACCTGCATTAGTGCGTGAAAAAACAGGGAGCAGAATTTAGGTGAGACGGTGACTTTAATCTATTTGTTCCCGTTGAAACGTCTGAAAAATCATGCATAAAAGTATACACAGAGGAGAGATATTAAGTGCACGGCTTTTGAAATCAGGCCGGCCGGACCGTTAAGCCATAGGTTTAACTTGTTTTCGCCGTCCAGACAGAGCCTCACTCCGTCTATAATCAAATGATCAAAAGCTATGCTAGCTCTTTATTTTCTTTCCTGGCATTATTTAGATGTGGAACCAGGTTATTTTTTACACCCCTTACTGTTGGAGAAAAATCTTCACCGGTGAAAATTTTACTTCCCCCTAAATTGTGTCTAGCATCCAAACCTCGTTCTTTATCTTTATAAATATGCACCTTCCAATAACAGGGGAATCATGTTTTCTATTCAAACGATGAAGTCTGTCAAATTCTGTCCTTGGTTAAGTCCAATTTGTCTATTAGCAAGTCTTTTACAAGTCCTTCCCGCTCATCTCTAGTTTCGTTATCACGTCTTTGTATTCCGTAAAAGATAATGTTTTTCCTTTTCGATCGTCCCTCTAAGTCATCATTTTTTCCCCTAAGGTTTCAATTCGTTTCACACAGAGTTTGCTTTTGTTCTTTTAAATGCTGGTTTTCATGTTTTATGTCCATCACTTCCTCCCTCAAAAGAATCCACATCCTCATGCAGACCCGCACACATTCAGTTCATCAAACTTTGGAGATTGAATCGGCAAGAGAGGCCATAATGTTTTCCAACACTGGGTCACCAGATGTCTTAAATGGGGTAGATGGGGATCCGGAAGAACCACCAGCGGGGTCTGTCTCAGCTTTCCGTCTTCCCAGCAGATCCAGGTCCCGGGTTTAGTTCCACATCACCACAGCGATGCCGAAAAACGCAGAGGTACAAAATAAAAGGCTAGGAGAAAAAACCTGACTTGACACCGTCTCGTAGTCTTGATATTTTCAATGTCTGAATGAGCATAGATTTCCTCTGCAATGCTCTCGCGCGACATGAACACGATGAATATTGACATGAATCCGCCACAAACGGATCGAAAGGCTGAAGTTACCTCCGGCATGGTCGCCTCCAACACGTTTACAGATTCAGGAAAGACTCGCGTTCCAGAAATTCGACTTTTAAGACTGAGCTCTGTCAGCAGGTGTTTACATTGGACAATTGGAAGTACACCACCCGAGTGAGAGAGAGAGAGAGAGAGAGAGAGAGAGAGAGAGAGAGAGAGAGAGAGAGAGAGAGAGAGAGAGAATTATGTAAATATAATTTTTGTACTGTTGGTGTTTAAAACTTTGAGGGGGTTGTTGTTGTTGTTGTCGTTGTTGTTGTTGTGTTGTTGTGTCACGTCTGTCGATCGAGTTGCCTGAAACAGACTTTTTGTGACTCATGAATCTAGAAAATTTAGAACGAAAAAAAGTATAAAGAAAGGAAACTAACATATTTAGACCGTGGATCCTTCAGAATGTAGGGACAACGTGCTTCATCTTCATAATCGACACAGTCAGCCCTGAAGTCACAGGGGAAATGTCTGTAGAGTTCAGGCCACACAGACGCTGAACAGTTCCACTGTTGATGTTTCACCTGCTGTGGTTTTAAAGTGTTTAGATGAAAAGAAAATACTACCTTAAGCACATCAGTGCAACCACCTCGCAGGCAATCGTGTGCTATTGATATAGGGATGCTGCTAGTTGTCTTATAATCATGCATTTCATTGTAATTGATTTCAGTGGATATTTTGCCTTCTGGAAAGATAAAGGAAAAATTTTTGTAGTTTGGGGACTTCAGCATGATCATTTTTTGTCCACATTCAGAAGAAAACACACCAATCCAAGAGTCATAGGCACTGATTCCTGACCAGATGAAACTCAAAAATGTCACATGTCCATTGGGTGGATTCATTGTTCTGCATATATAGAAAGCAAAATCCAACTTGTGAGCATCTGTATGTATCCTGTAAAAAAGTGGACAACACAGTCAATATGTGGTGCATTTGTTTAATGGGACAAAAAGTCCGTCCATTACGTCAGTTGTTATCTGTTAATGAAGATTGTAAATCGCTATGAGTTGTCTTCACAATTTGTAGCGTCATGGATAGTCTGTTTTACTGCGAACGTACATGTGTAGATTGGGCAAACTCGCAGAAAACTCTGCCGGAAAGGAAGAACAAATAAAACAATGTCTCAAGCACCAGCAACACCTCACCAGAACTGACAGTCTAATAACTAACCATATCTTTTGGCATACAGTTTTGATAAATAAATAGATAAGTGAATACAACACACTGCTAATTCCACACACACACACACACACACACACACACACACACACACACACACACACACACACACACATCATAGGTTTAAATATAAGAACTATTCTGAGGATTGATCCTCCAGTGCCCGAGAGGTAGCTAAAAAAATCTCTCTCTCTCTCTCTCTCTCTCTCTCTCTCTTATATATATATATATATATCTCTATATATATATATATATATATATATATATAGATAGAGAGAGAGAGAGAGAGAGAGAGAGAGAGAGAGAGAGAGAGAGAGAGAGAGAGACTCTTTCAATTGACAAGACCAAACAAGCAAGTTTTCATCTCACAATGTTTCGGCACTTGGCACTTGGCATATGTATATATGCATTTTGTGTGTTGAATGGAAAAAAAGTTTTTTTCATACAATGCCTACCTTGCGCTGAAGAAATCAAGCTAAGTGACAAATTTGTTCATTTTCATTGTCCTATTTGTTTGTCTTGCCTGAAAAAGACCTAAGAGGTCGAAACGCGTCGTGTTTTGTCTTGCGAGTCTTTTCGCAAATGTTTCTCTTCCCGGTTTGCTAACATTTGTCTAAGAGTTATGTATCTACCAAGACTGTCTAATTCATTTTGGTAAAGTATTTTGTGGTAATTAAGTGTTCTTTTAGGAGTATTTTTCCTTATTGAAGTATTTATCCGTATGCACATATCGTCAGCATACTGCACGGCTGTGACATGTTTGCTTATACGTTTTGGAAGATTACAGAGTAAAATGTTAAATAACATTAGAGCTATCACACAGCCTTGTGGAATTCCCATTTGTAGTGATTTAAACTCAGAGTACGTATTTTCTATTTTAACTTGCAGTTTTCTGTCTTGAACAAATTCTCTGATATAATAATAAAGATTGCCAAATAGACCTATGTTTCTTAATGTATATAACAATACAGCAAACCAAACGCTATCAAAAGCTCTTTTAACATAAAAAGAATGAGGCCAAAACGCTTTTTTTTATTATTTATTGGTTGTTAATTTGTGTGGTTATTGATGACTGAACTTTCTTCTCGAAAACCGGCTTGATTGTATGGTATTACGTCATAGTTATCACAACACATTTATCAATCTATTCTGTTCATTAGTTTAGAGACATGAGAGGGTACAGCTATTGGCCGGTAACTTTTTACTTTTTTTTTCAGATTTGCCATGTTTTAACATAAGAATTATTACTGACTGCTTCCATATTCCTGGCATAATAC
>JADBJO010005140.1:165000-172186 GCA_016801955.1 Conus betulinus
TTCCAAGATCCTCTTAAGAGCGGCCAAACATCTCTACTGTGGTCTTTATGTCTGTCTTCAGCTCCTCTGCGGGGATGTTGGCGCGTCCTGCCGCCTTTCTGTTCTTTCAACTGTTTGGTGGCCGTCCCAATTTCTTCTTTTGTTGGTGCCCTGCAGTCTACGGACAGGTCTGAGTCAGCCTCTTCGATGTCTGGAGGGTTCTTTGGCGATGGTGGTCTGTTCAAGAGCTTCTCAAAGTGCTCAACCCATCTGTTTCTTCTGCTACTCTTTTCCTGTGAGCTGCCTTCCCTCTCTGTCTTTTATTGGTCGTTCTGGCCTCCTGTACTTTCCTGCCAGCTTCTTGGTGGTGTCATTCAATCCTTTAATGTTTCTTTGTTTTGCTGCTTGTTCGGCTTCTGTTGCTAGGTGATCTACATATTTCCTCTTGTCTGTTCTGATGCTCGTCTTAGCTTGTTTGTTTGCTTCAATGTGTTCTGCTTGTGCTTGGGCCTTTTCTGCTCTTGTCCAGCTGTTGTTGATTGCCGCTTTCTTCTCTTTCCTCTGTTGGAGCTTGCATAGGCTGTCTGCTGAGATCCATTCCTTGTGTTGGTGCTTATTGTGGCCAAGCACTCCCTGGCATGGCATGTTGATGTTACCGCCTCCTTGGTCTCCTTCTACTTGTCCTCTAGTGTACCGTCTTCCTCTTTTAGTAGTTCTTGCAGTACTTGAAACTTGTTGCCTAGAGTTGTTCTATATTCTTGGATCTTGTTAGTTTCTGTCAGGAGAGCTATGTTGTGCTTGTGTCGTACTGCGTGTGCCACCATCCAAATTCCTCCTCAACTGAAGCCTGACCACAACAAGGTGGAGGTCTGAAGCCACACGTCTACTCCTTTCTTTGCCCTAACATCCTGCATTGATCGTCTGAATTTCTTATTGATGCAGATGTGGTCGATCTGGTTTTCTGTTGTGTGGTGGTGTGTAACCCAGGTGGCCTTGTGGATGTTCCTGTGGGGGAAAACGCTGCCACTGATGACGAAGTTGTTGAGTGCACATAGGTCTGCCAGTCGTTCACCGTTCTCGTTCATGTCCCCCAGTCCATGGCTTCCCATGATGGTCTCATACCCAGTGTGTTGTCCTTTCCGATCTTGGTGTCAAAGTTTCCCATCAGGATGGTGATCTTTCTCAGGGTAGTTTTTCCGTCATGGACTGCAGTCTATCGTAGAACTGGTCCTAGTCAGTTACCTCAATTTCATTTGTAGGAGCATAGCACTGTATTACATTTATGTTGATCTTCTTCTTGGGTTTCGAAGGATTGGGCCAGGAACTTTCCACTCAATAAGCGCTCTCTGAGCTGTTTTAGACAACATCAATGCACTCTTTGAGTCTTAGTGGGGGGGGGGGGGGGGGGGGATTGTCCCTTTTCAACGGGTTTCCTGAGTACAGCAGCATCTCTCCCGAGGTAGTCGTCCTCTGCACTCCAGAGGGGGGGGGGGATTCTGTCCAACGGTTTCACTGACTCAAAGCAGGGTTAGGTTGTAGTTCTTCAGCTCCGACGCTACTTGGAATGTCTTTCCTGCCTCATACATGGTCCTGACATCCATGCTCTGATGTTGGCTACCCTGGTTGAAAGAAAGGCGGTCGGCCTTGTGGCTTCCCGAGATTTCAGGCTTTTCACCACATGGCGTCATACATCTTCTTGTCGAAGACCCATCCCTTCTCAGGGCTGAGGTGTCGATTTGTTCCTTGGGTGGCGTTTTTGTAGCTGTGGTTTGTTTTACGGGGTAGGGTAGCTGGCCCCACGCCCAACCCTCCTCCTTTGTCCGGGCTTGGGACCGGCATGGTTTCCAAAAAAGGGTCTCCTGGCAGAGTTAATCCATTTAAGTGACAGTATCTTAATCCTCTCACAATTGAGAGTGGATATAGAAACCCTGAGAGAGAGAGAGAGAGAGAGAGAGAGAGAGAGAGAGAGAGAGAGAGAGAGAGAGAGAGAAGAGAGAGAGAGAGAGAGAGAGAGAGAGAGTGTGAGAGAGAGAGAGAGAGAGAGGGGGGGGGGGGGTAGTGGGAGGAAGGTGGAGAGAGTGGTCAAAAACCTGTTTTCTGTTTAATTTTTTTTGTTTGTTTGTTTGTTTCAATGTGATTCTGTTCTGTGAAACATGTCTAATTTGAAAGCAAAAGTACACGAAGTGAGAGTATAAGTGGAGAAAGTGAACGCGGCAAACGTATACACCGACACGTGGAAAAGATTGATTTGGCAGACATTTGTCTGAGCGAGAGAGATAGAGAAAGAGAGAGAGAGAGAGAGAGAGAGAGAGAGAGAGAGAGAGAGAGAGAGAGAGAGAGGAGAGAGGGAGGAAGGTGGAGAAAGTGGTCAAACCTGTTTTCCTTCTCTGTTTTAATTTTTGTTTGTTTGTTTATTTGTTTTAATGTGGTTCTGTTCTGTGAAACATGTCTGATTTGGAAGCAAAAGCACAGGAAGTGAAAGTGTAAGTGGAGAAAGTGAACGCGGCAAACGTATACACCGATACGAGAACAGATCGATTTGGCAGACATTTGGTCTGAGCGAGCGAGCGAGAGAGAGAGAGAGAGAGAGAGAGAGAGAGAGAGGGGGGGGGGGGGAAGAAATGAAATGAAATGAAATCGAATCTGTATTGCATATAAGGCCAAGGCCCTCTTTGGAATAGGGGAGAAAAAACATCTAAACATCATTACATACACAAACATGAATATGCAATCAAGTTACAGCAATCTTCCGTGAGAGCGAGAGAGAGAGAGAGAGAGAGAGAGAGAGAGAGAGAGAGAGAGAGAGAGAGAGAGAGAGGAGGAGGAGGAGGAGGAAGAGGTAGGAGGAGGAGGAGGAGGAGAGGAGGAGGAGGAGGAGGAAAAGAAGAAACAGAAAAGAAGAAGAAGAAGAGGACGAGGAGGAACTCAGAAAAAGTAATGAAAAGTGTACTCATCTATCGCATGGAACCCCATCACATGAAAAAGAAAGAAAAAAAGCATATGACACAACAATACAATGCAGGGAATAGGAGATATAGACCTAATGTGTATATAGGCTTTAAAATGAGGTGACTACAGGCTGAAATGGAAACACATCTTAAAAGGAATTTAAAGTCAACCCATTATTTTTAAAGGCAAACAATTTACGAGACAAAACATGACGCGTTTCGACCTCTTATGTCTTTATTAGGCAAGATAAAAACAACATTCAGGACAATGAACATGAAACGACCTGTCACATATCCTCTCAGATGCTTCATTCAAAGCTCATTTTCCGCCAAAGTTGAGAAAAATAATGGTTGCCCATTCTTCGTTTTTATTGTCCTCAATGTGTTTCGTATGTCTGCCTAATTCTTAAATCCTCAGAAAAAAAAAGAAAAATAGAATAAAATAAAACACACATCTTCACACTCAAGGACCATGGCCCATTTGAACGATCATTTATGGAGCACCACCAATATTCTTGACTGCTCACTCACCTTGAAGCGTGAAAATATATAGCGGATCTCCATGAGAAGTTACCATTTCTATCGTCAAAAAAGACACTTCTTGTACCGTGAATACGAGAGATGATCATCAGTTGTATTAAGAACCACCAGAAAAGATTAAAGCAGAAAGACGAAAGGCCTTCCAGTATACATAAACAGCTTGCAAGAGCAAAGCAAAACACACGTCCGTTTGTCTCGGCGACAACAGTTCTACAGGTACGATTGATTTTTTTTTTTGTCTGAAAGAAAGTCCGAATCAATTAGAGAATGGTTGTTTTCAGAAGCCTTAATATTACAAAAAAAAGTTTTTATATAAACTACGTTCGATGTGGGCATGTGTTGAACCAGGTGTTTAATACACATTTGTCTTTCGTTCTCTCTGAATTCATTCTTAAATACAGTGAAATAGCTATGATATAACGTTGCATCTTGCTGCCGTTGCCATTGTTGTAGTGTTCATTCTGTGTGCTCATGCGAATCGTCACATACTATTTAATATACCACTTCATGAGGGGCTGAAGGCCCACGTGGCTAATCTGTTAATTATTCATTCTCTCTCTCTTCTCTCTCTCTCTCTCTCTCTCTCTCTCTCTCTCTCTCTCTCTCTCTCACACACACACACACACACACACACACACACACACACACACACACACACACACACACACACACACACACACACACACACACACACAACACACACACACACACACACACACACAATACACACACAGTAATTCTGTCTTTGCTTTTGCTTCAATCTTCACCTCAATCAAACGCCAAGCATAAATACTCGGTCCACGATCAATGTGAACCTGCATAATTAAAATAGAACACGTCATGAAAGTAAAAATAAGACAAATAAAAAAAGAGGCTATAAAAAGAGGCCTAATGCAATATGTAACGGTTTATAGTGTGTTTACTTTTCAGCCCCCAAGCAGACCCCCCCTCCTCCAAAATAAATAAATAAATGAATAAATAAATAAATAACAAAATAAATAAATAACAAAATAAATAAATAAATAAATAAATAAATAAATAATAAATAAATAAAAAGGAAGCAGAGAGAGTCGCTGGAGATAGCAACAATTAAACATGCAAACAGAGCAACAGAATGATAACAGTTCATACTATAGCCCAAGAAGAAGAAACCAACTCCTAGTCCGAGGTTTAAATCTTGCAGGTCTATGGGTTTTATTTCCCCTCTGCACCAGATCACAAGAGTGGCCCATGTGTCAATGACACAGCCAAAAGAGGCCCTGTTTCATGCACGTGCTCACATAAACAAATGACTTAGTTAAGAAGAAGAAGAAGAAGAGAAGAAGAAGAAGACTGAATAGGTAAGCGACTAATAATAATATTAACAATTGTAATGACGAGAAGAAGAAGAGAAGAAGAAGAAGACTGAATAGGTAAGTGACTACTACTACTAGTACTACTACTACTACTACTACTACTACTACTACTAATGACTATGAGAAGAAGAAGAAGAAGAAGAGAAGAAGAAGTAGAAGAATGATACTACTACTACTAATACTAGGAAAAATCCATGGAGTAGATACACCGAAATCGACGGAGAGAATATCACACGAAAATAAATGATTGTGATAAGATGATGGCGTCTTCTTCCCCCGGGCAGAACTGTCCAATTTCAAAAAAAAAAAAAAAAAAAAAAAAAAAAAAAAAAAAAAAAAGCCTGTTAGCTTACATTACACCATGCAGTTAGTCACTTTGCAACCTATCACCACGGATGTTTTTCTTTTTGCAGATACTGATGCTAATGACTTAGATATTGACGTAAACGAAAAGAGCAAAGAATGTATCTGACTTGCTCGATACTCATGTAATTCTGAAGTAGACAAAAGGGCTTCCAAGAAGACCTTATAAAAAGGATAAAGGACAGTGTGTCACTGCAGTATTTGTAGCCAGTGTTTTATACCCTATTGATAGACTGTATTTTAGCTAGATGAAACTACGTGAACGCCATGGCAATGTGTATTGACTTCTTCCGTGACATACAGTACTTTGAGCGCTTTTTTTTTGTCTTATAGTGCTTGTTCGGTATCATATTCACTGAAAGAAGAAATCAAAGACAAAAACAAAATCAACTGCACATAAATCGTTGAATTGTCACGGGGGTTATACTTTTCTCTGATTTATGGGTTTTCTTCAAAGGCAAAAATCAAAATTCAAAACATTGTCAGGATAGGAACGTGCTTTCTCTCTCTCTCTCTCTCTCTCTCTCTCTCTCTCTCTCTCTCTCTCTCTCTCATTCATAATAATTAAACAGAGAGACAGACATAGAAAGATAATTTGTGTGCGCCAGTCTGTCTGCCTCAGTATATACATACATACACATACACACACACACACACACACACACACACCACACATATATATATATATATATATATATATATATATATATATATGTGTGTGTGTGTGTGTGTGTGTGTGTGTGTGTGTGTGTGTGTGTGTGTGTGTGTGTGAGAGAGAGAGAGAGAGAGAGAGAGAGAGAGAGAGTTAAGAACACAGTACCTTGAAGCTGCAGTTCAGAAGAACAGATGGGATTTTTCTGCCCTCAGCAGTCATTGTTAAACCCGCCAGGTTCTATTCTGAATCGAAATTCATTGCACAGACTACGGGTGGATGGTTGGTTAGGCAGATTTTTAAAACCATCTCCTTTGTGTGTCTGTCGTCAAATCTTAATGTATCTCTTTTTTTACTTGAATGTTCCATAACAAAAGCGTATTTTCAATGTCTTCATGACCACATTTTGTCTAAAATCTACCTTTAACATTGCATGGTGGGTTTTTTTTTTTGTCCCAACTCAGAAAATGGGTGGAGTCTAGCCAATTTAGCTGTAAATCTGATCAAGTCTTATCCACTTGGCAGATTTTTCTAACGGAATTAAAAAAAAAAAAATAATGTTTGTTTCTTTTTGGTTTAGTGGTTTGATGTACACGTACAGCAAAGAATTTGTTACATGACATAGCTGTCCGACTCTCACGTGTACTAGGTCGAATTATTCCATTTACGAAAGAGAGAGAGAGAGAGAGAGAGAGAGAGAGAGAGAGACAGACAGACAGACAGACAGACAGACAGACGACAGACAGAGACAGAGACACAGACAGAGAGACAACTTGGTTTTGTTGTATATGAGTGTATGTTTTGCGTACGTCTATATGTTTTTTGCGTGGGCATGTTCTGGGTGTGTGTGTAGGGGGGGGGGGGGGTGGGGGGGTCAGTGTGTGTGTGTGTGTGTGTGTGTGTGTGTGTGTGTGTGTGTGACAGAGAGAAAGAGAGAGAAGAAGAGAGACAGATGTGGTTACATTTTGTTTGTCTGTGAGTGAAAATCATGTGCATGCAGGCACACACGTGAGTGGGGGTAAGGGGAAGGGTGTTTTTTTGTGAGCGTTGTACTCCTTTGATGTTTTTAAACTTGCCCTTCAATCACGAAGTTAGCCATAAAGTCAAGGGGGTTGCCACACTTAGTTTTTAGAAAATCGCCTCATTTACAAATCATAACCAATATAATCATGCATTGTGCGATCCCCCTAGGGTTGTACTCATACAGACAACAGATATGGGTGGCTTATAGCTTGCTCATCTCATCTCTTTTTTGCATAGTTATGTGTGCCGGGCATCTTACTACCCGTTCATAAGATGTACATAAAATTAACACACACTAGCATAGACCAGTCTTCCCTTCCCTAACG
>JADBJO010005141.1:5000-10000 GCA_016801955.1 Conus betulinus
CAGGGCAGAATGACAGCAGTGACTGTTGAGGCTGTTTGTCCAGTCAGCCCAGGGCAAAATGACAGCAGTGACTGTTGAGGCTGTTTGCCCTCAGCCCCCAGGGCAGAATGACAGCAGTGACTGTTGAGGCTGTTTGCCCTCAGCCCAGGGCAGAATGACAGCAGTGACTGTTGAGGCTGTTTGCCCTCAGCCCAGGGCAGAATGACAGCAGCGACTGTTGAGGCTGTTTGTCCTCAGTCCAGGGCAGTGACAGCAGTGATCGTTGAGGCGGGCAGGGTCAAGTATTCCCTCTCCACATTCTTCTTCGTAACAGACAAGTGATCGTAAAGGATGGGAAAGAGATAAAGAGAGAGGCAGACGGACAGACAGACAAAGACATACAGACAGAGAGAGACACACACAAACAGATAGAGACACACAGACAGATCGAGACACACAGAACTGTGTGCATAACTGTGTGCATAAACAATTTTACAGAACTGTGTGCATAAACAATTTTATGCGGTAAGTGTGGGTAGATCTGTTGGCATTTTCGACAATTGGAATCTCGCATCCGAGTCGGTCAACGGATTCTGGGGAGCAGTGCACAGAGGCTACGAATCGTTAGAAGAAGCCAAAGAGGCTATGAGGAAAGCAGGACATATGAACCCCCAAATTATATTGGAAAAGAAAAACAGGGACTCCAAATATATGTTGACAAATTATGAGGACTTTGATAACGACACAGAAGATGATCAGACAAAATAAATGACTGAAAAGAACAGCGTTCTAAAACTACTCAAGACAATGACAAACACGCATGTTTCTGTGAAGTAAACAAAAAAAGAAAAGGATTCTAAAGTGTACCGATTGCCATCGAAGAGTTCACTGGTCCTGCTCAAAGCTCCCTCTCTACCAGATCTGCATTTTTTATAAAACGTAACGGAAAATTTTCATGCCAACTGTGCGCAGAACCACATGTTGACGACAAAATGATGGAAGATTTCATGGCCATACACCAAATGACGTCACATGACGACACTACAAAAGAACAAGATGACACTGCAAGACACAGTGACTATTTACAGAAAAAAGTCTTTGCATTTCAACAAGACATAAACACAAAAATGGATAACTTGGAGGATGCAATCACCTTGATGAAAC
The DNA here is from genome assembly GCA_016801955.1 of Conus betulinus. Taxonomy (NCBI): domain Eukaryota; kingdom Metazoa; phylum Mollusca; class Gastropoda; order Neogastropoda; family Conidae; genus Conus; species Conus betulinus. The sequence goes on from JADBJO010005141.1 coordinate 6,144, forward strand.
TGCAGATTCAAGAAAAACAGGATATGATATGTACAGAAATTGGAAAAAATGGCATCAAAAAGGATAGACTTAGCAAGAAAAGCGTCATTTGTGTCACCTTCCCCATCACCGAAAGAAGACGCAGAAACTCCCTGTGTCAACTTCCATGTTGACCCAGAAATCAACAGATACGCCTCAGTCAGTTCATTTGCACAAAAAAGATCTCCCAAAATACCAGAAAAAACAAAAAAAATGCCACATTTCAGCATCCACAAGGCAGTGCCTCTCTCAAAACGACACCAACTCCTAGACCTACCTTAGAATCAACTGTGTTGCAAAACGAAACTGATCTGAAAGAAAAAGAAAAACCTGCCCGTACCTTAACTTTTGATACAGACATTGACGAAAAACACAGACACAAGCAACAGTGACACAGACATGGATTATGATGAACTGCCCAGTCTGCTCATTTTTACCTGATTCTGTGTTAAAAGGAGTTGAGGCTGAACGGCTTGGAAATTCTTATGGCTTGAAGGTAACCATGAAAAAAAACGACCAAAAATCACAGACTGTGCTGCGGAGATAGAAACTTTACACGGCAAACCGCCAGATGCTGTTCTTTCTTCACGCTGGAATTAATGAATGAAAAAACATTATCACCAAAGGAAGTGAGTGAAAAGATCATTACCTGTGTGAAGACATGTCAATCCACACGTTCAGTAAAGAGACCAAACTAATTGTAAGCCATATTGCACCAACAGATGAGGAAGAACTGAACGCAAGGGGGAAAATCGTCAACGCCACTGTGTTTGCCGCTCTCTACAGGAGAAAAGTGTATCTTTCATCGAACACAACAATCTACAAAAATCTCCATACCATCTAGCAGACATCATTCATCCCTCAAAAAAGGGTGCCAGTGTTCTGGCAACAAATATCGGGAGGCACGTGCACATTTTTTTGGAAAAAACAAAGACCCCGACCATACAAACGCTTCCCTAGAGACACAGAAACTCTCCAAAAAAACGAGCACAACAGGCAGCGGAAGAAACGAAAAGGGGACAAGACGTCAAAATGACTTCTCCTGGAGACAAAACCCTAACAGAAATAACACCAGAAATAAGCAACACCAGGACAGAAGTCGGCAACAGTTCTTCACACAAAGACCGAACAGATCCTACACGTCACGTCGACAAGCGGAACCCCATCAGCGCTTCCAGCCAGATGCAGACAGGCAGGGACGTTACAACGACTACAACAGACCTTACAACAACCGATACACGGCGAGACGATACAACGAACGGGACAACTACACGGATCTCCAGGCAGACCACAGCAACTACTACCACACCTGGACTGACCGGAATGACTATCAAAACAAGCAACAAACAACGTGACCACTACAAGGACTTCCGGCAAACCGTAACAGCTACCAATACGACTGGAACGAGTACAAAAACAACCGTTATTGGGACTATGGATTCTGGTAACCAGAGCAACTGAGAACTAAAACTTCTTGAGACAAACTTTCATCCACAAAAAAAAAAAAAAAAAAAAAGAAAAATTGCGAATACTTTATTTGACATTATAATATGACAGTGTCAGTCTACATATATAGCACCACAGAAGATGCGCTTCTTTGAATTAAGTTTTAGAAAGAGATGCGCTTCTTTGAATTAAGTGTTTAGAAATTTTCACTTTATTCCTTTTCACTTGAGTTTAAATCACAGTATGAAATTGTGTTTGGCTAATATAATTTTAATAACATTGGTTGTTCAATATTAACACATATGGTACAGAAAAAAGTTAAGATATTTTCGTGGAACATTAAAGGATTTAGGGAGACAATCGATGGTAGTATGATTAACAAATTCTTTGAAGAAAAATACACACAGAATATGTTCTGATTATGACATAGTAATATTACAAGAAACTCATCTTGAACGAGAAGATATTAACGATATCTTTATACCAGGCTTTGCCCCTGGTGTTCATTACTGCAGGAAAAAACGGAACAAGGCTCCCAGTGCATCAGGGGGAATATCAGTTTTTATCAAGAAGGAACTACGAACTCTAATCAAGTTTCACCCAACGAGTAATTCTGACATTGTCTGGTTAATTCTTTCTTCCACAAATGACGAGCTTGATACTTTCATCGGTGTGTATATATATATACCACCTGAATCGTCGTCTTATGGACGTGATAATACGGTGCGCATTTGGGAAGAGTTGGAAAGACAAGCAGAACATTTTCTCTACCAAAGGGAATGTTATATTGTGTGGGGATTTTAACGCAAGACTGGACAATAATAGATTATATTGACACGGATGGTGAAAACAACTTGTATGCATGTCCTAATGACAATCCTTATAATGTTATTCACAAACGATGCTCTCAAGACAGCGTTATACAAAAAAAAAATGGACGAAAATTAGTAGATATTTGTTTGGAAAATAACATGCATATTCTTAATGGTCGCTCACTTGGCGATCTTCAAGGAAATTTTACTTGTTTTCAACACAAAGGAAATAGCGTTGTAGATTATTTCATTGTATCACAAGACCTAATGAAAGATGTTGTTGCATGCAAAGTTCATAAACTCACTGTATATTCTGATCATTGCCCTATAGAACTGTCAATTTTACTCCCTACTGTTGGCAATGATAGACCTAATATGAAAACAAATGCGCATGCTGACAGTGCTCCCTTACGTAGAACAATACGTCAAACAGAAATGACACAAAAGTTAAAACCATTACGTCATTTATTTGGGATGACGAATCTGCAGTAAAGCTGAACATTGCTTTTAATAACCCTATCATGAAGAGTCGTATAGATGAAATAGAGAAACGTATGGGAGAAGACACAAGATCATGATACGGAGACCTCGGTCTTCATTGACAACATGGTTAATGATCTGACCCAAACAATAAAAGACGCAGCACGCAGCATCTATCACTCAAACAAAGACAAATGCGCAAAAAGAAAGAGAAAAAATCCGAAACACAAAAAATGGTTTGATGAAAAATGTTTTCTTCTAAGGAAAGAAGTAAGATCACTTTAAATGCACTGAACAGACACCTTTCAATCGATACCTACAGGCAAAGTACTTTTCAACTGTGAAGGCATATACAAAAGTATTTTAAGAAAGACAAAAAAAAATATATACAGAGACAAAACTTGTTAGAGAACTAAATGAAGCCTTTGAAAAGGATCCAAATCAAGTATGGAGAACACTAAACGAATTAACAAACATGCAAAACACGAATCAAAATAAAGGAAGGAAATTCATGAAGACAAAATGGATATCTCACTTAGAAAAATTAATTAGCAGGAAATTGAAATAACAGAACAGAGAAAAAAAACTGATTGAGCAAAAAACTGTCTGAAGCAAAAAAAATTATATATAATCCAGACGTTGATGAACCAATTAGTATATCAGAAAATCCATAAGACATTTCGAAATTTAAAAAAAAAAAAAAAGCCACGGGAAAGGACGGAATCTCAAATGAAATAATCAAAGCCAGTTTGCCTAATATAATTATACCTCTTAAGAATATATTTAACTGGGTACTAAGATATGGCCAGTATCCCACTCTGTGGAAACATGGCATTTGTGTGCCCATTTATAAAAGCGGCGATCCTACAAATCCTAACAATTATCGTGGAATTACTTTAAATTGCTGCCTGAGTAATGCTTTCTGTCAAATATTAAACAATAGGATAACAAATTACATAGAAAGCAGAGATTTATTTATAAAAGAACAGGCAGGATTTCGAAAATCCTACAGAACACAGACCAGATATTCATTTTAAAAAAGATCATTGACAGTGAAATAAGAAAAAAGAATGGCAGACTATACTGTTGTTTTGTAGACTT
>JADBJO010005141.1:25000-27500 GCA_016801955.1 Conus betulinus
CCCCCCATCCACATCTACTACCCCATCCCCATCCACCACCCCATCCGCACCTACCCCATCCCCCACCCCATCCGCACCTACCCCATCCCCATCCACCACCCCATCAACACCTACCCCATCCCCATCCACCACCCCATCCACACCTACCCCATCCCGATCCACCACCACATCCGCACCTACCCCATCCCCATCCAACACCCCATCCACATCTACCCCATCCCCATCCACCACAGCATCCACACCTACCCCATCCCCATCCACCACCCCATCCGCACCTACCCCATCCCCATTCACCACCCCATCCAGTGAATTCTGTCACAGCCTACGTGACCCATACTGCTCTCCTCAGCGAGCTGGTCAGCATGGAGGGAGGACGGGGGGGGGGGGGGGGGGGAGCTTGGGGGGCACCACGTTCTGCACCACCTCAACAAACCACGCTGCTCTTCACGCCGTCAGCTCGGCCCAGTCCGGGGGAAAGGAGAAAGGACACAGTGATGAGATCGACGCTGCCACCCCATGCCTGGGCGGCACACCACCAGGCACACACCACCTGCTACCACCTGCTCTCAGCCTGAGGAGATGAGAGATCTTCACACACTAACACTGACAGTCCGGTCAGCTGATGCACAGGCCGCTCTGCAGCAGCTGGCTTGTAAAGGGTTAATGGCCCATCCCGCCAGGCCCCGCCTCCCCGTCCCCCCTCCTCCGCCCTATCCCCTCCCCCCTCTCCCCCCCGCCACTTGTCGTGCATCCACGGATCCCCTGACGGTCAGGTTTACAGACTGCGTTGCCACCAGTTTCCCTAGCGGGACAGCTTCACACGTGAGTCAAGAAAGGCCATTTCACTGATGGCACACGGAAAGAAAGGAGGCACGAGAGGCGTGCAGGCAGTGTGTGTTCGTGGGGGGTAGGGAGGGGGGATGGGGTGGGGAGGGACAGGTGTGTGTTGTGTGTGTGTGTGTGTGTGTGTGTGTGTGCGCGCGTTGAGAACAGTAAACACTACAGGCAATATATGAGTGGAACAAGATGTTCTTTCACTTATCCAGCTCTGCACTCGCGCGCACACACACACACACACACACACACACACACACCTTAGCGTTATTAGCCTTACATCTTTCTTGGACACCCGTCTTCACACCCCTCACCCCTCCTCCTCTTTCCTCTTACTCCCTCCCCTACGTCTGGCTGCCTGGCTGTTCAACGCCGCCAATGACCACACTCCCTCACTTCAGAAAGACTGTTCAACGCCGTCAATGACCACACTCCCTCATTTCAGAAAGACTGTTCAACGCCGCCAATGACCACACTCCCTCATTTCAGAAAGACTGTTCAACGCCGCCAATGACCACACTCCCTCACTTCAGAAAGACTGTTCAACGCCGCCAATGACCACACTCCCTCATTTCAGAAAGACTGTTCAACGCCGCCAATGACCACACTCCCTCACTTCAGAAAGACTGTTCAACGCCGCCAATGACCACACTCCCTCACTTCAGAAAGACTGTTCAACGCCGTCAATGACACACTCCCTCACTTCAGAAAGACTGTTCAACGCCGCCCAATGATTTCAGAAACACTCGCCTGACAAGAGTCCCTCAGAAAGACTGTTCAACGCCGCCAATGACCACACTCCCTCACTTCAGAAAGACTGTTCAACGCCGCCAATGACCACACTCCCTCATTCAGAAAGACTGTTCAACGCCGCCAATGACCACACTCCCCATTTCAGAAAGACTGTTCAACGCCGCCAATGACAACACTCCCTCACTTCAGAAAGACTGTTCAACGCCGCCAATGACAACAGTCCCTCCTTCAGAAAGACTGTTCAGCCAATGACCAGACTCCCCCCACTTCAACGCCAACGCCGCCAATGACAACAGTCCCTCTCACTTCAGAAAGACTGTTCAACGCCGCCAATGACAAGAGTCCCTCACTTCAGAAAGACTGTTCAAAGACTGCCGCCAATGACCACAGTCCCTCACTTCAGAAAGACTGTCCAACGCCGCCAATGACAAGAGTCCCTCACTTCAGAAAGACTGTTCAACGCCGCCAATGACAAGAGTCCCTCACTTCAGAAAGACTGTTCAACGCCGCCAATGACCACAGTCCCTCACTTCAGAAAGACTGTTCAACGCCGCCAATGACCACAGTCCCTCACTTCAGAAAGACTGTTCAACGCCGCCAGTGACAACACTCCCTCACTTCAGAAAGACTGTTCAACGCCGCCAGTGGCAACAGTCCCTCACTTCAGAAAGACTGTTCAACGCCGCCAGTGGCAACAGTCCCTCACTTCAGAAAGACTGTTCAACGCCGCCAGTGGCAGCCCTCTTTCTCTGCTCACGCCTAACTTGTACTTGAACTCACGCCATCGAGCTTCGAGAACTTACATTGTCCCATCTGACTCAAAAGTCCTGGAAACTAAGAAATGACAGCCCACAGCGTCAGTCAATACGGAGAGGGAGGGAGGGAGGGAGAGAGACACTGAGAGAGAGAGAGA
>JADBJO010005141.1:32500-47500 GCA_016801955.1 Conus betulinus
AAAGGAAAGGGAAGGGGGAAAGGGAGGGGGGGGGGGCGGTGGGGGGCTGAGTTAAGACAGAGCTGGGTTCAAAAACTATGACAAAAGCGAAAGGGTCAGCAGAGTAACCTGTCCTTCACTGGAAAAAACTACAAACGACGACAAATGAACTAAGTAAGAAAGAACGAAACTAAAACCCACCCCTTTCCATGACCAGTCCATTCAAGTTTTCTCTGTCACTGAATTTCCAGCTTGACCCCACCCCCCCCCACCCTCTCTCTCTCTCTCTCTCTCTCTCTCTCTCTCTCTCTCTCTTCAAATGTCGTCCCAACAGCCTATTCCCATTTCGCCAACTAAGCCCAATTGCGATTCTATATAAGACATCAGTTGCTCTGATTGAGAAGAAGAGAAGAGAGAGAGAGAGAGAGGGGGGGGGGGCCGGAGACAGACAGAGAGAGAGGAGAGAGAGAGAAAGAGAGAGAGGGGGGGGGGAGATGGAGAGAGACAGGGAGAGACGGAAGAATGGAGGGAGAGGAGAGAGAGGGCGAGAGACAGAGACAGACAGGTGAATTATGAAGTAGCCTAAATGGTGATACATCAATGATACAGCAAAACGTGTATAAATTTAACTGGTGTTGTGTTTCTGGAGTAGTTATTTTTAGGGAATGTTCTCGCCTCTCCGTTCTCCAGATCCGGAATAGCATTCTCAACAGAAGCTGTAGCTGGCACCACACCCTCAGCAAAGCAACGGCGACACGTACAGAGGGACTGTGTGATAGGGAACACTGGGAGAATTAACCCTGGGGGCTCTTTACAGCATCACACCAACACCACAGCAACGACAACACGTAGAGAGGGACTGTGGGCCAGGGAACGCTGGGAGAATGAACCCTGGGGGCTTTTTGTCGCACTACACCTTCACCACAGCAACGACAACACGTACAGAGGGACTGTGGCGTGAAGACCAAAACAGGTTGTGCAGTGCTTCAGAAAACCTGCCCCACCAACAATGACTACACCAGCCCCACCAACAATGACTACACCAGCCCCACCAACAATGACTACACCAGCCCCACCAACAATGACTACACCAGCCCCACATACAATGACCATACCAGCCCCCACCAAATGACTGACTACACCAGCCCCACCAACAATGTCCACACCAGCCCCACATACAATGACCATACCAGCCCCACCAACAATGACCCAACCAGCCCCATCAACAATGACTACGCCAGCCCCGCGAACAATGACTACACCAGCCCCACCAACAATGACCAAACCACACCAGCCCCATTAACAATGACCACGCCAGCCCCGCGAACAATGACTACACCAGCCCCACCAACAATGACCAACCACACCAGCCCCACCAAAAATGACCACACCAGCCCCACTAACAATGACCATACCAGCCCCATCAACAATGACCACACCAGCCCCACCAACAATGACCACACCAACAATGACCACACCAGCCCCACCAACAATGACCACACCAACAATGACCACACCAGCCGCACCAACAATGACCACACCAGCCCCACCCACAATGACCACACCAACAATGACTACACCAGCCCCACCAACAATGACCACAGCAGAACAGGAAGCAGAGTAACGTGTAGATACCGCCCTATAGATATATAGGTTTGTTTTTTTTTCTTTAATACCGGGGAGGTGTGGGGAGGGCATTTCAATGGATTCGAAAAGTGTGTTATACGTATATAGTTCTACATCGATCACGTCAGTCAGCTGTGTAATACATAAATAGTTCTACATCGACCACGTCAGTCAGCTGTGTAATACATAGATAGTTCTACATCGACCAAGTCAGTCAGCTGTGTAATACATAGATAGTTCTACATCGACCACGTCAGTCAGCTGTGTAATACATAGATAGTTCTACATCGATCACGTCAGTCAACTGTGTAATACATAGATAGTTCTACATCGACCACGTCAGTCAACTGTGTAATACATAGATATAGTTCTACATCGATCACGTCAGTCAACTGTGTAATACATAGTTCTACATCGATCACGTCAGTCAACTGTGTAATACATAGATAGTTCTACATCGATGACGTCAGTCAACTGTGTAATACATAGATAGTTCTACATCGACCACGTCAGTCAACTGACCCATCGACCACGCTGAACAATAAAACAAAATGGAAAAGGAGAGCTGTATTTCATAATTTAGAAAAAAATAATTTTTTTAAAAATAATTCGGTCTGTGTGTGTGTCTGTGTGTGTATGTGTGTGTGTGTGTGTGGGTGGGGTGTGGTGGGGGGGGGGGGGGGGGGGGGGGGGGGGGGGGGGGGGGGGGGGGGGGGTGGGGGGGGGGGGGGGGGGGGGGGGGGGGAGGAGGGGGGGGGGGGTCGCAAAACACCACTCTGAAGAAAAGGAAAATGGCTGAATGCGTCCTTTCTGACAGGGATTATGGAGGGTACTTTTCAAACCATTCTCCTAATTCAAGAGGAGTAGCACTATTTCTTTTGGACACATCTGAATTCTAAATGAAAAGAACTTATGTAGGTCAGGATGGAGACAGTGTTGTGGTTGAGGCTGAAATCAGACAGAATGGGTTTTCTCTTCGTAAACTTATTGGGACCAAACATGGATGACCGCGCATACACAGTTATTCTCTCTCTCTCTCTCTCTCTCTCTCTCTCTCTCTCTCTCTCTCTCTCTCTCTCTCTCTACACACACACACACACACACACACACACACACACACACACACACACACACACACACACACGCACGCACGCACGCACGCACACACATACACACACACACACACACACACACACACACACCCACACACACAAACACACACACACACACACACACACACACACACATATTTATAAATGCCTTGACGCAAAAAAAAAATGGAGGACTTAAAAATCAGTCAGTAACGTTAGTAACTGGCGAAAATTTTAAGTAATCCAGTGCCAGATTCAGCACACGATTACCATGATTATGAAAACATTAACTACCCAAGCACTAAGCAGAGGAGATCTTAAACCCGCACAGTCTTAGGTGTTCGTGCAGTGGGAAATAATCCATTTCAGCACGCTTTGACACCATTTCCTTCTTACAGAAACAGCAGTCTCTCTCTGTCTGAGACGCAGATACGTGATGTGAAAATGGGACGGATCATTCTCTGGTATTACTCAAACAGAAAAAAAAATCGGCGAAACGCTTAAACGAAACACTCTCTTGAAACTGAATACATCACTGTTAAAAAGACAAGTCCTGGTTCGATGAAACTGATGACGAAATGACAGCGATTAAACATGGATATTTTACATGGCCGTGTACAAAGAACACATGAGCTGAAATCCCATTACCTGACTTTCAACTTTCCATTTCGAATGACTTTTTCTTCAATTTTGTTTTTTTATTCAACGAAAATTCGATCTCAGCTAGTCGGGCTTAAGCTAATCGTTCTGTTCAGAAGACGAAACATAATGATAACCATAGCTGTCAGTGGATGATTTGATATCAATATACTTCAATGTTGCCTTTTTTCCCCACAATTCCACTTGTCTCCCTACCCCCCCCCCCCCCCCCCCCTTTCGACCCCGCCCCCACCCCCACCCATGTCATGTCCTCCTCCAACCCCGTACCCTTCCATTCCCTTTCATAGTGACTGAGGACACGTTCACACGCACTGCATGCTCCCCACTCCAGTTTATTTCTGTTGTTTGTTTGTTTGTTGTTTGTTTGTTGTCCTGCCTGAAGAATGCCAACAGGTCAAGACTCGTCACCTCAACGTTTGTTTTCAAGTGAACTCAGGACAAACAGGCCCACGCCTTCCTCACACCTCACTGACAACAGCCATCAACAGAGCATAGCCATCAGCACTGCACCTCCCTGACCACAGCCATGACCTCTGCACCTCACTAACCACAGCCATCTACACTGCACCTCCCTGACAACAGCCATCAATACTGCATCTCCCTGACCATAGCCATCAGCACTGCACATCACTGACCACACCATGACCTCTGCACCTCACTGACCACAGCCATGACCTCTGCACCTCACTGACCACAGCCATGACCTCTGCACCTCACCAACCTAAGCTATAAACACTGCACCTCACTGACCATAGCCATCAACACTGCACCTCACAACACTGCACCTCCCTGACCACAGCCATCAACACTGCACCTCCCTGACCACAGCCATCAACACTGCACCTCCCTGACCACAGCCATCAACACTGCACCTCCCTGACCACTGCCATCAACACTGCACCTCACTGACCACCGCCATCAACACTGCACCTCCCTGACCACAGCCATCAACACTGCACCTCCCTGACCACAGCCATCAACACTGCACCTCCCTGACCACTGCCATCAACACTGCACCTCACTGACCACCGCCATCAACACTGCACCAAACAGTTCTCCCCACATCACAAGCAGCGTGTACATGAGATTGTTTGACGGAGGAGTGACACGTGCCAAGGTTTTATGGCACTGTGTGAAGAAAGAGGAGTGACACATGCCAAAGTTTTATGGCACTGTTTGAAGAATGAGGAGTGACACGTGTCAAAATTATATGACACTGTGTGAAGAAAGAGGAGTTACACGTGCCCAAAGTTTAATGACATTGTGTGAAGAAAGAGGAGTGGCACGTGCCAAAGTATCATGACACTGTGTGAAGAAAGAGGAGTGACATGTGCCAAGTTTTTTTATCACATTTGTTTGAAGAAAGAGGAGTGACAGGTGCCAAAGTATCATGACACTGTGTGAAGAAAGAGGAGTGACACGTGCCAAGTTTTATGACATTGTTTGAAGAAAGAGGAGTGACAGGTGCCAAAGTATCATGACACTGTGTGAAGAAAGAGGAGTGACACGTGCCAAAGTTTTATGACATTGTTTGAAGAAAGAGGAGTGACAGGTGCCAAAGTTGTATGGCATTGTGTGAAGAAAGAGGAATGACACGTGCCAAAGTTTTATGACATTGTGTGAAGAAAGAGGAGTGGCACGTGCCAAAGTTATATGGCATTGTGTGAAGAAAGAGGAATGACACGTGCCAAAGTTTTATGACATTGTGTGAAGAAAGAGGAGTGGCACGTGCCAAAGTTTTATCACTTTTGTGTGAAGAAAGAGGAGTGGCACGTGCCAAAGTTTTATGACTTTGTGTGAAAAAAAGAGGAGTGACACGTGCCCAAGTTTGACCTAAGTCTCAAGTGGGATTTCAATTTGTAACGTTTGACGGCATCCCCAATCCCTGTTCCTTCCTGCTTCCCCCTTCCTCCCACCCCCTCCTCCCCCACCCCCACCTCCACCCCCCCACACCCCACCCCGTCCTCCCCCTCCCCACGTGAGCGCCTGGGCGTGACAAACCACGTGTTCTAAGTATTGCTAGGACAGTACAGCTACCCCACTGCCCACCACGTGTGTCGGGCATGTCGTGAATGCTGTGTTCTGCCCCCCAGACAACAACTATTGAGAGAGAGAGAGAGAGAGAGAGAGAGAGAGAGAGAGAGAGAGACTGACACTGATATCTTTTATTGAGTCAGTGTCAGTGTCAGAGAGAGAGAGAGAGAGAGAGAGAGGAGAGGGAGAGAGAGATTTCACCCAAACAGCTACTGCAGAGTAATAAAAGTTCAGAATTAACTTGTAGAATTCCAGTAAACATCACGACAGCTGGAGAATTCGTTTGGCGAAACTGCCATTTTAGTGTTTATCCTTTATCACGTCGGTCATAGTACATTTTACAAACCCGCCTGGTGAAATGATGGTGTCAGCGGGGCATTAGCTGACAAAATGGCAGACGACAGTAAATTGAAATGGATGGGCGGGGGGTTTTGCCTGGCAGCTCATAAAAATGTTTTGTCTATTTACCTGATCTCTGGCTGGTCAGAAAAAAAAAAAATGACCTACGTTACTTGTAGTGGTTCCGCACAGAGGACCAACGGATTGTCAACGGCCTGGTCAATTTTCTTGTGGGTTATTCCATAGCATCTTCCAGCCCACTTCCCACTACTCTACTGGATTAGCATCAGACTGCCTGCAGAGCATGACGAGCTTGATGGCAGTAACCATGCCCACCAATGTGCCTACCAATCAGAAACATCCTGGTCAAACTATAAATCAGAAACATCGCGATCAACATGCCTACCAATCAGAAACATCCCGGTCAAATGTGCCTGCCAATCAGAAACATCCCAACCAACGTGCCCTAACAATCTGAAACATCTTGGCCAATGTGGCTACCAATCAGAAACATCCCGATCAACGTGCCTACCAATCAGAAACATCCTGATCAACGTGCCTACCAGTCAGAAACATTCCGGTCAACATGCCTACCAATCAGAAACATCCTGATCAACGTGCCTACCTACCAATCAGAAACATCCTGATCAACATGCCTACCGATCAGAAAATCCTGACCAACGCGCCTACCAATCAGAAAATCCTGACCAACGTGCCTACCAATCAGAAAATCCTGACCAACGTGCCTACCAATCAGAAACATGCCGGTCAGCGTGCCTACCAATCAGAAACATGCCGGTCAGCGTGCCTGCCAATCAGAAACATGCCGGTCAGCGTGCCTACCAATCAGAAACATCCTGATCAACGTGCCTACCGATCGGAAGATGTTAGCATTTTTGCTGCACAAGGAAAGTAATAATAACTTTACCTACTAAAAAGAGATTTTATGCGTGACCACTGACACTTAAAGACACATTAATGTAGCCTTTGTTGGTATGGAACAGATTTCATGTGTGACCACTGACATTTAAAGACACAATCAATGTAGCCTTGTTGGTATAGAACAGAATTCATGTGTGACCACTGACACTTAAAGACACGATCAATGTAGCCTTGTTGGTATAGAACAGAATTCATGTGTGGACCACTGACACTTAAAGACACGATCAATGTAGCCTAGTTGGTATAGAACAAAATTCATGTGTGACCACTGATCCCCAGAGAGACAATGTAACGTTGTTGCTATGGAGCTGAAGTGCATTTCACACAGAAAGAAGCCAACTACATTGATCGTACTTCGTCGTTGTTTTTAATCTCTACCTCTATCAATCTCTCTCACACACGCACACACACACACACACACACACACACACATATATATATATATATATATATATATATATGTGTGTATATATATGAACAATATGTCCGCGCGCGCGCGCGCGCGCGCGCGCGCGCGCGCGTGCGTGCGTCTGTGCGTGCGTGCGTGTGTGTGTGTGTGTTCGAGCCTGTGTGTAAAGTTTCGGCGACAAAAGGGAGAGATGAGAGACAGCTCGAGATATTGAACCGTCCAGGGAGCAACATCTGTTTAAAAAAAAATTATATAAATGAAGTGTTAAAACCAACAAGGTTGTTTCCAGCCTCTTGCTCTCAACCCTTGGGGCCATCATCAGGATATCCTTTTGGGGCACGCTGTCGGTCTTTTATAGCTATAAAAGACCGACAGCGTGCCCCAAAAGGATATGCCGATGAGAGCAAGAGGCTCGAAACAACCTTGTTGGTTTTATACTTCATTTTAATAAAAAATTTTAACAATATATATATATGTGTATATATATGTGTGTGTGTCTGTATGTATTTGTTATTTATTTATGTGTGTGTGTGTGTGTGTGTGTCTGTCTGTCTGTCTGTCTGTGGACTCTCTGAGCGTGTGTGTGCGTGTGTGCGTGTGTGTGTGTGTGTGTGTGTGTGTGTGTATGTGTGTGTGTGTGTGTGTGTGTGTGTGTTCGGCGACAAAAGGTGTGAGAGAGAGTGTGCGTGCGTCGAGATGCGTGTAGTGTGTGTGTGCGTGTTTCGGCGACAAAAGGGAGAGAGAGAGACGGCTCGAGATATAGAGACAAGGATGCGTGAAGGGGACAGAGAGAGAGAGAGAGAGAGAGAGAGAGAGAGAGAGAGAGAGAGAGAGAGAGAGAGAGAGAGAGAGAGTTGGTTGTTTGTTGTTCTTCACTGTGTGAACGAAGTGCACCAAATACAGCTCCATCACTGATCATTTAGGACGGGGACTGGGACATGGATGAGGGGGGTGAGTCCACGAGGGAACTAACCGACAATGCATTGTTTACGAGAGCGCTGGGCGGTCTACTTTCTGATCTGCCACACAAGAGAGAGAGAGAGAGGGGGCGAGAGGGGGGGGGGGGGGGGGGGGGGGAGGGGGGACAGAAAGAGACAGACAGACAGACAGACAGACAGTGACAGAAGAACACAGAACACAGACAGACAGACAGGCAGAGGGCATGAATCTGTGTTTATAAAAGTCAACATCAAAAACAAGCTTTCTGTTCCATCCTGCCTTAAATATAAAAAAAAAAAAAAGGAAAAAAAGAAAAAAAAAAAAAAACAGTCAGGTCAGCAATCTCAGAAGTTAAGGAGCAGTCGAAAAGATAATAGCAGCCAACACTGACTTGCAACACACACGCTACACCACAGACACCCTGATAAACGTACAGAGAGAAAAAAAAAAAAAAAAAAAAAAATATATATATATATATATATATACTGCACCCAGTCACAATGGTGCAGGACACGGAAGGGGTAAAGAGATGGAAGGGAAGCAGAGTGAAAATCTACGTCTGCGGATACAAGCTAGGCCTTTGCCCTCTTACATAAAGCTCGTTGCAAAACGAGGTGACTGAGCTGACTGTGTCCATCCCACAGCCATTTGGCGCTGAACGTGAGAAGTGCTTTCTCGTTCTTCGTTTTCACTGTCCTAAATGTTGTTCGGTTTTACCCGAAGAAGACCCAAGAGGTCGA
Source organism: Conus betulinus (assembly GCA_016801955.1). NCBI lineage: Eukaryota > Metazoa > Mollusca > Gastropoda > Neogastropoda > Conidae > Conus > Conus betulinus. The sequence goes on from JADBJO010005141.1 coordinate 41,260, forward strand.
CGTGTGCGTTATGTTTTGTCCTGTAATCGTTTGTCTGTGTCCTGTAACGGAACTAACACTGTGTGTTTTAAAATTTTCTCTCTCATTAATCCAAAGAGAACGAGCGAGCGCGAGCGAGCGAGAGAGAGAGAGAGAGGAGAGAGAGAGAGACAGACAGACAGACAGGACAGACAGACAGACAGACAGACACAGACAGAGACAGACAGAGAGAGAGACAGCAGACAGAACAGAGAGAGAGAGAGAGAGAGAGAGAGAGAGAAGACAGACAGACAGACAGAGAGAGAGAGAGAGAGAGAGTATGATCATACCAGTCTTTGACGGGAAGAGGAAGCAAATAAACGTAATGTCGATCATCCGTGTGAAGGAAATGACTGAAGCACAAACGAAAGAAATTAGTCATGGCAAAATATGCTTGGCATATGCCAATGATCAATAATCGACACTATATTGAAAATCTGAAACACAAAGAAGACTGGGGGGGGGGGGGGGGGGGGGGGGCGCGGGAATCGGTCTCTGGACGAAAACTATTACTTCAACAGATGGGAGGGGCGAGGGGGGTGGATTCCACATGAGGGGTGTGGACGCAGCAGAACTGTTCATTCATCCAAAACTCAGATACTCTGCAACCTTGGGGGACAAAAGAGGAACAGAACTTCTGGCGTAAAATCTCAATTGTTATCAATGTGTCCGAGATCTGTGGACAGCTGTTAAGCTCCACACACCCCCCCCCCCCCCCCCCCCCCCACCCCCCTTCCAACCCCTTTTCCCCGTGGAGACCCAGTCTGTGTGGTGCAGACAGGAGTTCAATTACTTCAGTCACATCTGACCGGCGCGAACATGGCTTGACCGAAAAACAAACACGTGACCAAAATATCATTATGGGTTAAAAAAAAAAAAAAAAAAAAAACCAACTAAAACAAAAGGGGGAGGGGGGGGGGGGGGGGGGGGGGGGTATCGGCTGATTGTACCAACGCATTCGTACTGTAAAAACAGTATTGCCCTTGAATCTGATGAAAAAACTTAGTAAGAAAAAGTGTTATTATTAGTTATATATCGGTTAACAAACTAATTCACAAACTAATTCACAAAGAGAGAGAGAGAGAGAGAGAGAGAGACGACAGTCACAGACAGAGAGACAGACAGACAGACAGACAGACAGATGGTGGTGGTGGTGATGATGATGATGATGATGATGATGATCTTTATTTTCAAGAGTAACAGATAAGCAAACATACCTTTTGTTCATCCGACCCTTGCCCCGCTAAGGGACTAAGCATGATAAGCGACAAAAAACTGAGAGAAAAAATTAACACACACACACACACACGAATAACACAAATGTTGACACACGCCAGATCAAACGTTCACGAAATGATAAAATTTGATCAGTTGAAAACAGCATTAATATCGACGATTGAAACAAACACAACGATTGAAACTGAAACAAGAACAAAAAGACGATTGAAACACACACACACAAAGAATCTGATTACGCACGAGAGAAAGAGCTCCGAGAGACAGAGAGAGAAAGCGATGAGAGAGAGAGAGAGAGAGAGAGAGAGAGAGAGAGAGAGAGAGAGAGAGAGAAGAGAGAGAGGAGGAGCACAGTTACAAGGGAACAAAGACGCAAGGGTACACAGAGCCATTACAGTCAATGTGTCATGAGAATTGCATACAGGATTACGAACTGCAGTCTCAGGTCAGAGTTCACGGTCATATTGTGGAAGATCGGGAAACCTTGCTTTTCTTCTTTTTTGAACATGTTCAATCGTAAAAAGCAGACTTTTTCCCATGGATTCGGGACTTAAAACATTCTTCTATTATCAAAGAAATGAGAATATGATTGAGAATATTCTGTGGATTCTTTGTTTTCATGAGCCGCTGGCTGAGCAGTAAGGCTTTGTGCGTGAAGTGGCCAGCAGACGACAAGAACACCAGGAGCGGAGTGTGAAAGTACTGAACACTGAACAACCATGAGACGAAATCTAAAACAGGCAGCTTCTAATCTAGGCGTGCCGATGGCAATTATTTTAGCTTGAATTTATCCACGGATAAAACGCGTTGGCTGTGACTGGCGTGCAAAACGCACAGCCCCACTTCTTGAGCTCGGAAGAATCTTCGCCGACATTTTCCGCTTACATAACACAACGCTTGCATCACTGACGATCGACAACTAGCGCGCTTCTCTGCTCCCACGTGTGCTAACAGCACGTGGATGTAGCGCGGACTATATCGCGATGAGCTTATTTACCCTTCATGCAACTCGATCTTCTGCAAACCTGCGCACAGGCACCTTCTTTACTGACAGATCACATACGAAACACGATCACGATGAGAGGTTGTACAAGATCAAGGTCAGGAGATAAGAGTTAGGACGACAGTGAAAGATGACCTAGGGTACAATACTCTGAGAGAACAAACAGACAAACTTACCGACTTGTTGACTTCAAGGACTTCTGGTTCCTACGGTGACAACGTCGCTCGCCTGCACACGCGTCAAATTCGTCGTATGCAAATGCTATTTATCCTCGGCCCCTGGCCCAAGAAGCCCCTCACCACTCGCGCGACTCTCGTGCACAGAGATCTCGTGCTTGCAGACAGCGCGCGCTTTTACAGTTTCATTTTACGTTCTCCGACAATACATTCGGCTGAGCTTGCAAACCAGTGGCTTTTTTCAGTCAGTGCTACGTCAAGACATTTTTGTGAGTGTTGTGACCCTTGCATTCAAGTGTGTGTGTGTGTGTGTGTGTGTGAGTGTATGTGTGTGTGTGTGTGTGTGTGTGAATGGGCGAAGAGGAGACAGATCGAAGCTATCCGGAATAACATGAGACAGGAATGAGAGATGTGCTATGTTCTTAAATACCGTAACAACAGTCGTACTACCTGAAAAGAGGCAAAGGTTCTAATTCACATACACACACACACACACACACACACATGCACACACGTACGCACGCGTGCGTGTGTTTGTGTGTTAAAGGTTCTCATTCACACACACGCACACACACACACACACACACACACAAACAAAAAGGTTCTCATTCATATACACATACACGCGCGCACGCACACACACACACACACACACACACACACACACACACGCACGCACGCACGCACGCATGCACGTGCGCACTTAAGCGCGCGCGCACGCCGTAAGATTTAGGTTTCGTTATTGTTGTTCTGTAGGGTTTTGCTTGTCTGTTTTTGGGGCGTTTTTTTTTTTTTTTTTTTATCTTTGTTTCCAATGGTCACAGTAACAGATTAACCAATGCTGCTGTCATCTGACCCGTGTGCTGCAAAGGCACTGAACCAGCCGCCATTAGCAAGATAAACTGAACTGACTTGTGCTGCAAAGGCACTGAACCAGCCGTCATTAGCAAGATAAACTGAACTGACTTGTGCTGCAAAGGCACTGAACCAGCCGTCATTAGCAAGATAAACTGAACTGACTTGTGCTGCAAAGGCACTGAACCAGCCGTCATTAGCAAGATAAACTGAACTGACTTGTGCTGCAAAGGCACTGAACCAGCCGTCATTAGCAAGATAAACTGAACTTACTAAAAAAAAAAAAAAAAAAAACTTTTGAGATATACATATATCAAGACATGAAATGAATGAGAAGCTTCAGCTGGACTGGGCGGGAGTGATTCAGTTATGCTCGATGATCCGTTGAAGGATATGGGAAGGGTCAAAATGCGTCAACAATCAGAGTGGTCAGCTCGACTGTCCACTGACCCAAACATTGTCAGTCACGTCAGCGATGACAGCAGCTAAGAACTGGGCGGAATTGCCTGTACCTGATCTCCAAAGAGATGCATTTTGTCAGTCACGTCAGTGATGACAGCAGCTAAGAACTGAGGGCTGGAGTTGCCTTTACCTGGATCTCCAAAGAGATGCATTGTGTCAGTCACGTCAGTGATGACAGCAGCTAAGAACTGAGGGCTGGAGTTGCCTTTACCTGGATCTCCAAAGAGATGCATTGTGTCAGTCACGTCAGTGATGACAGCAGCTAAGAACTGGGCGGAATTGCCTTTACCTGGATCTCCAAAGAGATGCATTTTGTCAGTCACGTCAGTGATGACAGCAGCTAAGAACTGGGCGGAATTGCCTTTACCTGGATCTCCAAAGAGATGCAGTCTCCCAGTGACTGACCCAACAAGAACACGCTGAGCAAGTAAAATAGTGGGGAGGGGGTTGAGATAGGAGGGGAACGGGAACGAACAAATTGTTCTGAGTGTCTTACCACTGTACTGCAATCACTCAGCACCTTATACCAGAGCAAACTGTTTTTTTTTTTTTTCCCCCATTCTCAATGAAAGTTATGCTTAAAGTAACGAGACAAATCTATTCTCTTCATGTATACGCATACTGCGCGCTTGCATGCGCGCGTATTTGTACATGTGTGTGTGTGTGTGTGTGTGTGTGTGTGTGCGTGCGTGTGCGCGCGCGCGCGCGCGCGTGCGTGTGTGGGTGCATGCGTTCGTGCATGTTCGTGCATGAGTGCGCGCGCGCGTGTATGTGTGTGTGTGTGTGTGTGTGTGTGTTCTTTTTGTTGACAGCTTCCATGGGTTTAAAATCATAACCACTTATCGGAACACCTGGTCTGAGAGAACAAAAAAAAGTTCGTCTGCAACTGTCACATGATTACAGTTCCACATGTGATCTGACTTCAGTTGCTGTATTTTCACCCACTGTCACGAGAAAGTGTCGTAGGAGACTGGGCTGAGAATTTATTATATCCATGCCAACAGTTTTGTTTGGGGTTTATTTAACGGGATGTTTATTTAACAGCATGACCCCATAGTATATCTCACTCCTAGTTCATTCTAAAACTGTCAAATAGGGTATGGCACGTTTTACTTGATTTTCCAGACTTGTCTTTTGTTTGGTTGTAAATATTGTTTTTGCTTACAACATGAAAAAGCGTCCCCTTGACTGTTTTTTTTTTTTATGATAAAGCATTGTCATAAAATTAGTTTATTAACGTTCACCCGTGCTTTTTGTAGCCTACTATTCGTTTTTCCTGATATTTTAAAGTCAAGAACAACATTAGCCAAATATACCAGCCGCCGTGGCGAAGTGGTTAGCTTCGCGGACTCCCGCTGGGAGGTCGTGGGTTCGAATCCCATCAGAGTCATGTGGGTTTTTCTGCCCCAACCGGCTCCTACTCAGAGTTGAGTTTGCTTCGGGCTCAACTGGGAAGACTGGGACCACACAGTCGAGTTTCATTCTAATGGATGCGTTTCTGAAAGTGTTGCTCAAATTTCCTGACCAACACTGCAGGTGCCTGTATCTCTCGGGCCTGGTTGACACGGGATATATTATGAAAGGAAGCGTAGAGTACAGCCCTGTCATGTAGCATCATCTTAATCATCCTCATTCTCATCGATCAGCATTTTTTAAAAAAAAAGTCTCAATTTTTGTGGCCGTTCATGCCCTGCTCTCACGGTGACTTCAATTTCGATGCCCTCTCCACGTCTGTGGCCTTGGTTTGGGTTCGTCGGGGTCACCGGTATCGGCGAGTCCATGGGGCTGTCGTTGGACGGACGTGGTGGCGCCCTCTGGAGGGAGAGTTCACTCACGCCGGCTCCGCGACTAAGCAATTATTGTCGTGAGTAGGGGGCTTAGTAGGTGGTGTCCTGCGTATGTTAGGTCAGAACAGGCGCCACTGAACACCACCAAAGTGACTCGGCGGCAGTGCAGTGTCTCCTCCGGTGGGTTGCCTCTTGACGACTTGACATTGACTGCTCCCAGTGGATTGCCGGTGCCGGGGCTGCGGCGGGACCGGCCGGGCTGTGGCTGTGGACGGGGTGTCGGAATGAGCGGCGTGGGTGCACTGCCTCTGAGGTGGCGCAGAAGTTGGGACAGGAAAAAATAAAATTGAAGACTATGAAAAAGATATTGGCTTTTTTTTTTTTTTAATTTTTAATGAACAGATCACTTCCGCTGACTTGGAATGGGAATATTATCCCAGAAGTCAGTGTAAACACGCATTGAGCATGATACACTTTACAGCACTTCTAGTTGCAAAGTGAGGCCACTGCAGGCGGAAATCTAAACACATTTTAAATGTTTTCATAGCGAACCGCCAAGAAAACGTAGACAAACGAATCGCAAGACAAAACACGACGCGTTTGGACCTCTTAGGTCTTCTTCAGACAAGATACAAAACACTCAGGACAACGAAAATGAACGAGCAATCACTTGTTGTCATTCACTTCAGCGCAAGATGAGCGTT
>JADBJO010005141.1:52500-57500 GCA_016801955.1 Conus betulinus
TCTATTCTGCTGTGGTTGTTAACTTTCAAACCCCAACCCACCATCCCCCTGTGTCTGTCCTCACACAATGCTGCCATGTCACGTGTGTGTGGTTTGACCTTTATCTGTCTGCTGCCATACTTTGGATGTCTCCTCAAGAAAATGCTGCCACTTACTTTGTCAAACCCCAAACCAACAACAATGACTCCCTCTGTCTAACCTTTCGTACCCCGCCCCCAACCAACCCATCCCACCCATCCCTGTCGTCTCTGTCCCCCCCCGTCTGTTGACTGCCTCCCTTGTCTGTCTGTCTGCCTCTGTCTTGTCTGTCTTGTCTGTCTGCCCTTCCTGCCCTGCAGCATGTCTATGTGTTTTCTGAATATAATAATAATAATAATAAGAATAATAATAAATAATGACATTTTTATGTACACACTTCTCTGTTGAACAGAGCACGCAGCCCATTACAATTCCATATATATAAACAATTAAAGCAATAATAGACAACGCACCACACACACCCACACCAACCGCCACACACACACACACACACACACATATAAACACACAACCGACAACACACCACACGCAAACACACAAACAGCACGACGCCTTACACACACACACACTACACACACACGCGCGCGCGCGCGCGCGCACGAAACACACCACAACACACACACACACACAACACAAACACACACACACACACAACACAACACACAAACACACACACACACGTTGCCCATAGATTGACAGCGAAATGAACTAATTGTAAACTTTTTCTGGAAGATGTGGGTTTTCATAGAGCGTGTATCTCTCTGTCTGTCTCTGTCTGTCTGTCTGTCTGTATGTCTGCCTGCCTGCCTACCTGTCTGTCTGTCTGTCTCTCTCTCTCTCTCTCTCCTCTCTCTCTCTCTCTCTCTCTCTCTCTCTCTCTCTCTGAAGTGTCCTCAAATTCTGTTCTGTTTTTGTACTGTCATTCACCTGTGCCACTTTTGGAAGGGTGTTGTGTTGACAGCCTTCTTAAGGCTATTATATGTGACGTTTGAAGAAGACGTAGTTTGTAAAATCTCTGGTAGGTTTTGTATTACATGTAAAACCAGTGTTGTTGAGCATCTTGTTTTGTGTAGTAGTTCTTTCTGTTTTGACCGCGTTCGGAAGAGGGACAGAAAAGAAGAAACTTTTAACAACAACGCTGGCTAAGAGTCCCAGTACTGCCCCTCCCCCCCCCCCCCCCCCCCCCCCCCCCCCCCCCCCCCCCCCACTCCTTAGAGATGATCATGAGATTCAGGTGACAGCAGGCGTCCCAGACAGGACTGGGTCTGGAGCGTCAGCAGCTGCAGCTGATCTCATATCCCTCTCACAAGCTCTCCGCGTGCCTGATGAGCTGGTCCAGCCCACGGTACCCGATGCAGGCCACAGATGACGCATGAATGCCAGACTGGCTCTTTGCTGCCACCTGGAAAGTCCGTTTCCTCAACGGGGTTTGGAGAATGAATCATTTGAAGCAGGCCACCTTTGACTAGAATACAGCTCCGCTGTTTAAAAAAAAAAAATGCAGCATAGCTGCTCACATGTGAACATACAACTCATCTCTGATGAGAAAGACAGCCCCCACTGCTCTACACAGAAAAACGCAGGTTAACTCTGATGAGAACAGGCCTACAGCCCCCCTGCTGTACAGATAGAATACAGGGTTAACTCTGATGAGAATGCATCCGTACTGCTTTACACTGAGAATACAGGTTCACTCTGATGAGAATGCATCCGTACTGCTTTACACAGAGAATACAGGATAAGTCTGATGAGAATGCATCCGTACTGCTTTACACAGAGAATACAGGATAAGTCTGATGAGAATGCATCCGTACTGCTTTACACAGAGAATACAGGTTCACTCTGATGAGAATGCATCCGTACTGCTTTACACAGAGAATACAGGTTAACTCTGATGAGAATACAACCCCCCGATATGCTCTACTCTGAGAATACAAGCTGACCCGAATGAGACTGCTGATCAACGTTGATGAGAATTAGTGCTCAACACTGATACAGAAGAAAACAGTGTAAAATAAGACTAGTTTTCGAAGTTCCTGTTCCGTAGACGTCTATTCATTTTGAGGCGACCGTTGTTCGCTAACCTCAGCTGAGCTCCACGCCCTACGCCACACGACACAATGGTCTAAGTGTTCTCACAACAGCTTATTAGCCAGCCGTGACAGACAGCCTGCTTGCACGAGTTCCCCCACTTAGAGCACCCCACACGTAGCAACTTTCAAGGCTTGTCACCTTGAGCCACACTGGCTCCAGCCACAGTCAGTCCCGTCTTCAACGTTGAGAGCAGAATGTTGACGGATTAGAACTGTGATGTATCTGGGTTATATCTTCCTGTCTGTGTTGCTTTCAAGCGTCCAATCAGAATCACGATCAGGAGTAGAAAACCCACTTTATTATTTTTTTTTATTTCATTTTATTTTATTTTACTTTTTTTTTTTTGGAATTATTATTCTATTTTATTTTGTTTCATTATTACTTTTTTTTTATTTTATTTATTTTATTATTTTCATTATTATTATTTTATTTGGGGGTGGGGGGGGGGGAAGGTGGAGGGGGTGGGGATGACCTAGGTCCATTTCGACTAGTTTTCGCTCATGCCGATTCAATGATAGACTGGAACACCCATGGTATCGTTGCTTCAAACACGCAGAGCCATGGAACAATGCACGTGAGAAAAAAAAAATGAACTGAATCCAGCTGTACAGGATCAGGGCTGTACAGGACAGCTGTACAGGATCAGGGGTGTAGAGGACAGCTGTACAGGATCAGGGGGTGTAGAGGACAGCTGTACAGGATCAGGGGTGTAGAGGACAGCTGTACAGGATCAGGGGTGTAGAGGACAGCGGAAGGACCACTTTCATCCAGTGGGTGCATGTGTGTGTGTGACAGAGAACATGACCCAGTGTGCCCGCCATTGATAACAATGTAGGTTCAGTCTGGCGGCTGCCAGCTGCTTTTCCTGGAACATCACAACGAAGGCAAGTGTCTTCATTCCGATCGCCGTGATTCGTGCCATTAAGATAGAATGCACATGCATAACGTAAGGTTCGAGGTAAAGAACGCAAACGACTTCACAACGTGTCTTTCGTGTAGACTGGCCACGTTGGCAGGCAATAGTGTCGGCAATAGTGGCTCAACGCTGGCTCCACCCTGTTGATTCCTGCCACGTCGGCGGGCCTCTTTAGTGAGGGGTCAGGAGGAGAGCACCCAAGGCCAGATTCAGATGCACGGTATTGGATGCACAGCCAGAGTCTTCTGTGTACCGGCTGGCGAGAACTCGCAGCACACCTGCTACTCATGAGGCCGTTGACGAGTTCTGACTCATTTCTGTAAACAAAGTGAGTTCTGTCTAATTACCCGTCTCCCTCCCCCCCCCCCCCCCCCCCCCCCCCCCTGTGTGTGTGTGTGTGTGTGTGTGTGTGTGTGTGTGTGTGTGTGTGTGTGTGTGTGTGTGTGTGTGTGTGTGTGTGTGTGTGTGTGTGTGTGTGTGTGGCGCAACAGTCTGTGCTGTTAAGACCTTTCCGACCATTCCCATTGTGAAGATGTCACCACGTGATGACAGCCAGAAATCTACAATTCATATTCTCAGCAATATTTTCAACGTCACAAAACTGACAGTTTCTCAGACATTTTCATCACTCGCGAAAATTATTGCTTGCTTTATGCATTCATGAACATACAAGATGAAACATATTACATGCACGCACTAGGTTACATCCCGTCACGTTCCGACCAGTTAACGCAAGTTTTACCAAGCAAAGGCGGAGATGTACGTGAACATTTTATCAAATATATACCACACATAGATCAATGCTCTCAGATGGTGCTACAGAGGACAGTGTGGGTTCACATGGTGACTCCGACAGGACAGTGTGAGTTCACATTGGTGACTCCAACAGGACAGTGTGAGTTCACATTGGTGACTCCAACAGGACAGTGTGAGTTCACATTGATGACTCCGACAGGACAGTGTGTGAGTTCACATTGGTGACTCCGACAGGACAGTGTGTGAGTTCACATTGGTGACTCCGACAGGACAGTGTGAGTTCACATTGATGACTCCGACAGGACAGTGTGTGAGTTCACATTGATGACTCCAACAGGACAGTGTGAGTTCACATTGATGACTCCGACAGGACAGTGTGAGTTCACATTGATGACTCCGACAGGACAGTGTGAGTTCACATTGATGACTCCGACAGGACAGTGTGAGTTCACATTGATGACTCCGACAGGACAGTGTGAGTTCACATTGATGACTCCAACAGGACAGTGTGAGTTCACATTGATGACTCCAACAGGACAGTGTGTGAGTTCACATTGATGACTCCAACAGGACAGTGTGAGTTCACATTGGTGACTCCAACAGGACAGTGTGAGTTCACATTGGTGACTCCGACAGGACAGTGTGAGTTCACATTGATGACTCCGACAGGACAGTGTGAGTTCACATTGGTGACTCCAACAGGACAGTGTGAGTTCACATTGATGACTCCAACAGGACAGTGTGAGTTCACATTGGTGACTCCAACAGGACAGTGTGAGAGTTCACATTGGTGACTCCGACAGGACAGTGTGAGTTCACATTGATGACTCCAACAGGACAGTGTGAGTTCACATTGGTGACTCCGACAGGACAGTGTGAGTTCACATTGATGACTCCGACAGGACAGTGTGAGTTCACATTGATGACTCCGACAGGACAGTGTGAGTTCACATTGATGACTCCGACAGGACAGTGTGAGTTCACATTGGTGACTCCGAACAGGACAGTGTGAGTTCACATTGATGACTCCAACAGGACAGTGTGAGTTGAGTGACTCCAACAGGACAGTGTGAGTTCACACTGACTCCGACAGGACAGTGTGAGTTCACATTGATGACTCCGACAGGACAGTGTGAGTCACATTGATGACTCCAACAGGACAGTGTGAGTTCACATTGATGACTCCGACAGGACA
>JADBJO010005141.1:62500-77500 GCA_016801955.1 Conus betulinus
GAGTCATGAGAAGCAATAGGAAGGAAGACAGTGACTCGCGGCAGCAACACTGGTGGTACTAAACCTTTACACCATCATCACCAACCTCCTGCTTAACAGAGCCAGCTGCACAGCGAGACTGTAAGTCCGCTACCAGAGATACGTCTCTAAGGTGAAGATCAGGGAGCCCTCAGTCTAACAGGGGAAGGCAGCACGCTACTTGCTGCTGTTGTGTGGGACTAAGCGCGGGGTTTTTTGTCCCTTTAATCGGTATCGGAGGGGGTTGTCTCCCTGTCCTGATGAGCAAGTATTACGGAGTGATCGCCTTAAGCACAATTGATCTTAATGGCTTTCTGCTCACTGCTTTACACACACACACACACACACACACGCACACACACGTTCTCTTTCCAGCCACTGGAAAGAAGACAGCACCGGTCAAATTGATGGCTAGCCACAACACCACCATCAGTACTGCTGTCACTGTCACTGGACACAGAAGATAGCACCGGTCAGTTTGATGGCCAGCCACAACACCATCAGTACTGCTGTCACTGTCACTGGACAGAAGATAGCACCGGTCAGTTTGATGGACAGCCACAACACCACCATCAGTACTGCTGTCACTGTCACTGGAAATAAGACAGCACCGGTCAGTTTGATGGCCAGCCACAGCACCACCATCAGTACTGCTGTCACTGTCACTGGAAATAAAGACAGCACCCACCTGGGACACATCGTGAGCCATGAGGGATCCAAACCAGAAATCCTCTGAAGGGCAGCACAGGTAACCACCCAGCGCTGCTCACACCTGGACAGAATGTAGGAACATCTCCATGAAGCACAAACCAGACTCGTGCAAGCATTGATAGTGAAAACCCAGTTTGAATACATGGAAATGGACCAACTTCCTGAAAACGTTTTTTTTTTTTTTTTTTCATTCGTAAAAGAAGACTGTTTCTTTGTCTTTCGGTCGAAGACATGAGTTCAAGACTAGTTATCAACATGGAGAGTGGGAATGTGCATGACCTGCGGACTTCTTGTGTTTCTACGCTATTGCTGTGACACAGGAGTTCGTGAGTGAGCAGGCAAGCAGACTGGGATAAAGGGTATTAAGTTGATGGTGCTCGCACGTTAAAAAAAAAAGAGGAAGAATAAAGGAGTGGAACTGTCACAGAAACAGGCACGGTCTGTCTGAAGACTGAGCTCTGCAGATGTTCTGAGAGATGTTAACTGTAGCTTTGAGTATAACTTTAAAAAGAAAAAGATTGGATTGAGATTGATGATGATGATGATGATGATGATGATGATGATGATGATGATGATGATAATCTTTATTTCCAAGGGTAATAGATAAGCAGACACATGCTTTTTTTTTCATCCAGCCCTTGCCCCGTTAAAGGACTAAGTATGATTAGCGACTAAGGCTTACAAAACTCGTAACAAGCACACATGTTTTTCACAACATTAAAAAGTTCATCCATTTACATTGAAGGCGCAGATGACATTAACAGGGAGGGGGGTGTGTGTGGAATAAATGAATAAGAATTTAAAGGAAAAAAACCCATAGAAACAAAAAGCAAAGAATAAAGAAATTGATTGCAAAGAAGAAAAAAAAATCAGCACACACAGAGAAATATAAAACCAGATATAGAATAAGCGATCCTTTTATCGAAGGGGGGGGGGGGGAGAGAGAAAGAGAGCGTGCGCGCGCGCAAGAGAGAGAGAGAGAAAGAGAGAGAGAGAGTTTTACATTTCTGTTGTTAAATATTAGCCGACAACAAACTGCTAAGGATGATAATTAGACAACTACAATGCATCAATAATATCAAGATTTTTTTCTTTCTTTTACATTTACATGATGTAGTTACAAAGCAAGACGAGAACGAACAGTGCTGTAATCAGTTATCAGTAAGCGACGATGAATTCATTGCATCAATAATCATGACACTGATTGATCATGATATGTGTGCGTGTGCATGTATGCGCACACGCGTGTGTGTGTTTGTGTGTGTGCCTGTGTGTGTGTAGTGAGTGTGTGTGTGTGTGTGTGTGTGTGTGTGTGTGTGTGTGTGTGTGTGTGAGAGAGAGAGAGAGAGAGAGAGAGAGAGAGAGAGAGAGAGAGAGAGAGAGAGAGAGAGATTATAGTTTAACGTGGCCACAGCAAAAAGCTTGTTGGGACAAATTGGTAGCTGCAGAAAGCTGCAAAAATATATTGCTTTGGGGCCTGATTTGTAACCGTTAAAACAGACCTGTGTAACAAACATCAAGGGACTTAATGGTTTCCCTGGCAGGAGGGGTAGAGATGGGGGCAGATAACGCTGGGATACTATTTTAAAAAGAAACAAGAGTTGTCTCCCGTAAATGGTGTCCTCGTGTACTTGCATTCATTCCTATCTTGAGTTTTAGTTCTTAAACCAGTCTTTTTTTTCCCTCTCTGCTGATCAGTCTAATCACAGGTGAGATGAGTAAAGCACCATTTAAAGCATTGCTCTTTTCTCTGCGCGCTCGCATTAGCGGAAAGGAAGAATGGGTATTGAAACGTTTGAAGTCGACCGCTGAGACTCCAGAGCTCCAAAGTTAACTTTAGCTTTACTTGATCACATTTATAACTCTGTCGGCCCACGCTCGCTACAGAAATTCGGACTAGTGTGCAATGCCATTGTTTAGCAGCACCCCCCCCCCCCCCCCCCCCCCCCCCCCCCCCCCCCCCCCCCCCCCCCCCGTCTGTCTCACTCCCTCCCCTCTCAACTCTCTCCTGTCTACTCTCCTCTCTCTCTCTCGTCTAACTCTCCTCCCCCCTCTCTCTGTCTCTCTCGTTCTCCTCTCTGATCTCTCTCCTCGACCTCTCTGTACTCTCACTCTCCTCTCTCTGTCTCTCTCTTTCTCTCTGTCTCTCTCTGCTCTGTCTCTCTCTCTCTCTCTCTCTCTCTCTTCTCTCTCTCCCGCGTCTCTCCTCTCTCTTCCCCTCTCACTCTCTCCTCCCTCTCTCTTTCCTCTCTCTCTGCCGTTCTTCTTCTTCTTCCCACCTCCCCGTGCCCCCCCCCCCCCCCCCCCTTCTTGCTACGCTCTGTGTGTGTGTGTGTGTGTGTGTGTGTGTGTGTGACATTATGTTTATTGCACTTTAGTGCTCTTCGTCTTGCCCTACTTTATGTTTCTTCTTCTTTTTCTTCTTCTCCTGTTTATGACCAACATCATTTTGCTGATGAATCTGTCGTATACTTATGGGTTTGTGAAGGTTTGCGCCGTGTTTGTTAGACATAATTTGATTTAAGCTTTTGGGGGGGGCTGGGGGGGGGGGGGGGGGGGGGGAGGGAGGGGAGATGAGGAGGAAGTGGGGGGGGAGGGGGGTAGGGCTTGTAGGAGGGAATGGGGGGAATGTTGTCGTTGGTGTTATTGGTGAGAGGCAAGTCTGAACCTGAAGCAGTCCAGGGTCTCCGCCGTCACCACACAACCTCTGGTAATTTGTTCCACTCTGGGATGGTCTCTCGGGAATAAGAACATTTGTCGGTAGTCTGTCCTGCATTGTGAGATGTAGCTGCAGCTGTTGTTTTTTTTTTTTCTTTAACTTCTTCTGGTCTGGGATTTCCTGGGCAGGTACTTGGAATAGATGTCAACAAGATTGTGATGAAATTTGTACATTATTTCCAGTCTGGGCATTTTGTCTGCGTTTCTCTAGTGTAGGCTACTTCAGAGAGCATAGGATTTCATCTACACTGGTTGTTGGTCTGTGGGCTGTGTGTCACCCATCTGGCTGCTCTGCACTGGATCTTTTTGATTTCCTGGATCTTGTTGCTGGTGTAGGGGTCCCAGACGCATGACGTGTACTCAACAAGTTTTGCTGCTGACATTCATAATATGTGATTATTTAACATTTTTTCCCCACAGTTTTTTTTCATTTAGCGAAGTTACTTTGTAAACTACCGTGGGGAGCCCACAATCTTTTTTTTTTTTTTTTTTTGAGAATTTTGATGTTTACCACATTACCTGGCCTAACATAGTTTTAGACCAAGGGTGGCCTACTACATTCACCAGCAAGTACAATAGCAGAGTCAGGTAACCTCTATCTGAAATCATTTCATGTGTATTGTTCTCAATATTTTGATAAGTAAAGCCATTTTGCAACTTCTAGCTCTGTGATATGTTGCTATTACATCATTCAATGGAGACGACAGCAAAACAAGATGACTGATAGTCTGTGCATGTTTTGATGGGAAAACATCAGATTTCATATTACCCCCCTACAGATTACCATATGCCTGGCTGCTCACTCTCTTGCTGACGGAAGGTGAGAAAACGTGTACTGTGACATACAGCATGAGTCGGCAGGGACTGTCGAGGCAGCTATCTCAAAATACTACTTAGGACACAGACCATTTGTAAAAGTATGTATGCAGTGGTGAAAAATGTAATATTTATACAGAATAATGCCATAACTGCAATCCTTTTTGAAAGAAAAAATGGGAAGTTGTGTGTATATATGTTAAAGGGCTATAGGTTTTTGTTTCTAATGTTCGCATCCACTTTCTTGGCAGAGGCTGCTGTACTTTATCAGTCTTGATCTTACTTGCCTATTTTGTCATCTTTCAGGCGGATGACCATTGAGAACCATATCACAGCAAAAGCTGTCTGGTCCTTCAAGAATTCCAAGCAGATTGATGGATTACTCAGAATGATCAGGGTGGTGAAGCAGTGCCTCCCAGGTTTGTGGAAGTGCTGTTGTGGAGTTCGAACCTTGGCCAGCAGTAGTGGGTACTGTCGTGATCGACCACCCTTCAATGTTCTGTTTCTCGGCACCGACAGCTTTGCTCTGGAAACCCTGCAAGCTCTCCACCTTGACAGGTTTGTTTTAAATGTTTTGCTTTTATTTCCTGAATTTTTTTTTGAAATTTCTCTCCCCCCCCCCCCCCCCCCATCCCCCCCACCCCCACCCACACACATGTGCATGCATACACATACACACACACACACAAACAAACACACGCATGCACACATACACATGTATTCTCTCTCTCTCTGTCTCTCTCTTTCTCTCTCTCTGTGTATCTCTCTCTCTCTCTGTCTGTCTCTCTCTCTCACACACACACATACACACATGCACACACACACGCACATGCATATATATGAATACAAGCACATATATACATGAACGTACTCACAAAAACACACACATTCATACACAGTCACACACACACACGTCTCACACACACACACACACACACACACACACACACACACACACACACACACACACACACACACACCACACACACACACACACACACACACACACACACACACACACACACACACACATGTACATGCATATATATGCAGAATCACTCGCACACATACAGACACTCTTTTGCTTTGAGACTGACATGTAGGCATACTGACATATACATATGTGTGTGTCATGCATGCATGCTGATTCCTCTGTCTTATCATTTAATATACTTTTTTAGTTGAGAGAAAGACTGAGAGATGACATGACAGCGAAGGGCACTGCAAAGCACTGTGTTCAGTTCGTTGAAATGACATGCTGCTACACTTAGAGATGATATGCTTCGTCAACCCCCACCCCCACCCCCCTCCAAAGTTTAGAAAGTTTACTAAAAGATGTTTCACTGACTTAACAGCAGCCTTAAAGCAAAACCGAGATTTCATGAATCTTTAGACTGTGGAAATTGTCGATCTTTCTCACTTATGTAAAGTTACGGGAGATTGAAAGTGCTATTGAGCCTGACTTGTTGCTGGGCATGCGAGTGCTGCTGTGAAATTTTGGAATGCTACCCTTAAGATGTCAACATGCTACACTTGTATGTTTATTTGAGAGCTTGGCAGCACTGAGTGCCTAGTGTCCTGTCCAAGAGAGGTCTTCAGATCACAAGATGATGTCTGTGAGGAGGATGTGTGGTGACTGGTGAGAGACACGCAGTCAGTGCTGAGGAGGTTAAGGAAAGAATAGACACACATCTCAAGCGAGGAGGACCCCTGCGCACATTACACAAATACTGCAGAAATCTATATGTTTGTTTGGACACCCTGTGCACATCAACACCCACCTCTCACAGTTTACCTGCATAATGTGTTAGGACACACTGCGCACATTAACACCCACCCTCAACAATTTACCAGTGTAATATGTTAGGACACCCTGCACATATCAACTCCACCGTTAACAATTTACAAGTGTACCTATGTTGGGACACCCTGTGCACATCAACACCACCCCTCAACAATCACTAGCATATGTTAGAACACTGCACACATCACTACCACCCCTAATAATTTACCAGCATATATATGTTAGGACACCTTGCGCAAATCAACACCACCCCTCAATAATTTACCAGCATATATATGTTAGGACACCTTGTGCACATCAACACCACCCCTCAATAATTTACCAGTATACATATGTTAGGACACCCTGCACGCATCAACACCACCCCTCAATAATTTACCAGTATACATATGTTAGGACACCCTGCGCACATCAACACCACCCCTCAATAATTTACCAGTATACATATGTTAGGATACCCTGCGCACATCAACTCCACCATTAACAGTTAACAAGTGTACCTATGTTGGGACACCCTGTGCACATCAACACCACCCCTCAACAATTCACTAGCATATGTTAGAACACTGCACACATCAACACCACCCCTCAATAATTTACCAGTATACATATGTTAGGGACACCCTGCGCACATCAACACCACCCTCAACAGTTTACCAGCATAGATATGTTAAAACACTGCGCACATAACCACCACCCCCTCAACAACTTAGTTACCAGCATATATATGTCAGAACACTGCACACATCAACACTGTTCTCAACAATTTACCAGCATGCATATGTTAGGACACTGGGCACATTAACATTAACCCTTCACTAGTGCACCAGCATACATATGTTAGGACACCCTGCGCACATTAACACCACCCCTCAACAGTTTACCAGTGTACATATGTTAGGACACCCTGTGCACATTAACACCACACCTCCTCAAGTTTACCAGTGTACATATGTTAGGACACACTGTGCACATCAACGCCATCACTCAACAGTTTACCAGTGTACATATGTTAGGACACCCTGCACACACTGACACCGCCTCTTGGCAAATTCGTCTTTCATTTCTTTTTTCTTTGGCTGAAGCTTGCAGGTTTGTGGCTGGGGAGACTTTTTGTGTCTGACTTCATGTGTGATCCCCCCACACAGCACATTCCAGCTTCACTGATGAAAGTCTCCCGAAACACCGACCAGTGTGTGTGTGTGTGTGTGTGTGTGTGTGTGTGTGTGTGTGTGTGTGTGTGTGCATGTATAATGCTTGCATTGATTATCATCACATTTTATCTTATCTAAAATTTCATGGAAGAAAGATCTTTAATGAAGGTTCCGGTGTGTTTTTTAGGTGTATTTCAAAGGAGTGTGTGTGTGTGTGTGTGTGTGTGTCTGTGTGTGTGTGTGTGTGTGTGTGTGTGTGTGTGTGTGTGTGTGTGTGTGTGTGTGTGTGTGTGTAATGCTTGCATTAATTATCATCACATTTCATCTTATCTAAAATTTCATGGAAGAAGAAAGATCTTTAATGAAGGTTCCGGTGTGTTTTTAGGTGTATTTCAAAGGATTGTGTGTGTGTGTGTGTGTGTGTGTGTGTGTGTGTGTGTGTGTGTGTGTGTGTGTGTGTGTGTGTGTGTGTGTGTGTGTGTGTGTGTGTGTGTGTGTGTGTGTGTGTGTAATGCTTGCATTGATTATCATCACATTTCATCTTATCTAAATTTCATGGAAGAAAGATCTTTAATGAAGGTTCGGTGTGTTTTTTAGGTGTATTTCAAAGGATGTGTGTGTGTGTGTGTGTGTGTGTGTGTGTGTGTGTGTGTGTGTGTGTGTGTGTGTGTGTATGTGTGTGTGTGTGTGTGTGTGTGTGTGTGTGTGTGTGTGTGTGTGTGCGCGCGCGTGTGTGTATAATGCTTGCATTGATTATCATCACATTTCATCTTATCTAAATTTCATGGAAGAAAGATCTTTAATGAAGGTTCCGGTGTGTTTTTAGGTGTATTTCAAAGGATTGTGTGTGTGTGTGTGTGTGTGTGTGTGTGTGTGTGTGTGTGTGTGTGTGTGTGTGTGTGTGTGTTTTTAATGACTTGTTACTTCACTTAGATGCGGGGAGCAACCCTGCTGTGTGGCCCTTTGCAGTTGGCTGAGCTGAAAGCGACATTACTTACTAACTTACTCCCACCTTCACACCAAGGCCTACTCTCCCCTGAAAGGTGCAACTAGATGTGATATGTATGCAAGATGTCAATTTGTTGTGCATATGTTCATGCCAAGGACATCAGTGTGAAGTCCCATGCAAAAGGACCCGGAAGGGACTGGAGTGCGCAAAGACGTTGACTGTGAAGAGGAAATCTCTTTCACCTGGCTGTCCAGAGCAGGACTTGAACTGCAGACCTTCAAACTAGAGCGCCTGAGGAACTGGGACTGAGGAATTGGAACTTTGTCAGATCAGCTGAAGATGACAGTGTTGTTCTGTTGACAGTAGACTTTGTTAGAAGATGACAGTGTTGTTCTGTTGACAGTAGACTTTGTTAGAAGATGACAGTGTTGTTCTGTTGACAGTAGACTTTGTTAGAAGATGACAGTGTTGTTCTGTTGACAGCAGACTTTGTTAGAAGATGACAGTGTTGTTGTCTGGTGACAGTAGACTTTGTTAGAAGATGACAGTGTTGTTCTGTTGACAGTAGACTTTGTGAGAAGATGACAGTGTTGTTCTGATGACAGTAGACTTTGTCAGATCAGCTGAAGATGACAGTGTTGTTCTGTTAACAGTAGACTTTGTCAGATCAGCTGAAGATAACAGTGTTGCTCTGTTGTTGATTGTTTCAGAACATCATCATCGGAGAAGCGAGTGGTGGAGGCGCTGCATGTCGTGTCCACGTCCATGAAGGTAGTGGTGTTAGTTGTTATCATCATAAGATATATCACAATCTGTCTGTCTGTCTGTCTGTCTGTCTGTCTGTGTCCTTCCCCTCTTTACAGTGTGCGCAGTCTCAGGTGTTGGTTATCCACATCCAAAGGTTTCGTCTGATCGTCAGGGTATAAACCAGCCAGGGGCTAGTCTTTGGCCTCTTACACTGAATTCAGACACATTTTTTTCTTGGTCTTTTTTTCTTCCAAGGGTTTGAAATGGGGAAGGGTGGAGGATAATGGGATGGGGAAGGGTGGAGGGAGGATAATGGGGAAGGGTGGAGGAGGATGGGGAAGGGTGGAGGATAATGGATAATGGGGAAGGGTGGAGGAGGATGGGGAAGGGTGGAGGATGGGGATGGGGAAGGGTGGAGGATAATGGGGAAGGGTGGAGGAGGATGGGGAAGGGTGGAGGAGGATGGGAAGGGTGGAGGATAATGGATAATGGGGAAGGGTGGAGGAGGATGGGAAGGGTGGAGGATATGGATAATGGGGAATGGAGGATAAGGGGGAAGGGTGGAGGAGGATGGGGGGGGTGGAGGAGGATGGGGAAGGGTGGAGGATGGGGAAGGGGAAGGGTGGAGGATAAGGGGGAAGGGGGAGGTGGAGGGGAATGGGGAAGGGTGGAGGAGGATGGGGAAGGGGGAGGAGGAGGATGGGGAAGGGGGTGGGGAATGGGAAGGGAGGAGAGGTGGGGAGGGTGGAGGAGGATGGGGAAGGGTGGAGGAGGATGGGGAAGGGGGGGAGGATGGGGAGGGTGGAGGGGATGGGGAAGGGTGGAGGGGGGAGGATGAGGGTGGATAAGGATGGGGAGGGGTGGAGGAGGATGGGGAAGGGTGGAGGATAATGGATAATGGGGAAGGGTGGAGGAGGATGGGGAAGGGTGGAGGATGGGATGAATGGGGAAGGGTGGAGGAGGAGGGGGAAGGGTGGAGGATAAGGGGGAAGGGGGGAGGGGATGGGGAAGGGTGGGAGGAGGAGGGGGATGGGGAAGGGTGGGGAGGAGGATGGGGAGGGGGAAGGGTGGGGATGATGGGAAAGGGTGGAGGAGGAGGATGGGGAAGGGTGGGAGGACGATGGGGAAGGGGGGAGGAGGAGGGGGGAAGGGTGGAGGAGGGGGGGAGGGGGAAGGGGAGGGGACGATGGGGAAGGGTGGAGGAGGATGGGGAAGGGTGGAGGAGGATGGGGAAGGGTGGAGGAGGATGGGGGAGGGGGGGAGGAGGGGGGGAAGGGGGGATGGGGAAGGGGGAGGAGGGTGGAGGAGGAGGGGGAAGGGTGGAGGATAATGGGGGAAGGGTGGAGGAGGATGGGGAAGGGGGGATAATGGGGAAGGGTAATGGGGAAGGGTGGGGGATAAGGGGGAAGGTGGGGAGGGGGGGAGGAGGGGATGGGGAAGGGTGGAGGAGGAGGGAGGGGGAAGGGTGGAGGATAATGGGGAAGGGTGGGAGGGAAGAGGAGGGGGAAGGTGGAGGATAATGGAGACAGGGGGAAGGGTGGAGGTGGAGGGGAAGGGTGGAGGAGGGATGGGGAAGGGTGGAGGGAGGATGGGAAGGGTGGGGGAATGGGAAGGGGGAGGAGGAGGATGGGGAAGGGGTGGAGGAGGATGGGGAAGGGTGGAGGATAATGGGGAAATGGGGAAGGGGGAGGATAATGGGAAGGGTGGAGAGGCAGGAGGGGGAAGGGTGGAGGAGGATGGGGAAGGGTGGAGGAGGAGGGGGAAGGGGTGGAGGAGGATGGGGAAGGGTGGAGGAGGATGGGGGAAGGGGGGAGGAGGGATGGGGAAGGGGGGAGGTGGAGGAGGAAGGGGAAGGGAGGAGGGGGATAATGGATAATGGGGAAGGGTGGGGGAGGAGGGGGGGAAGGGTGGAGGAGGGGATGGGGAAGGGGAGGAGGGAGGGGGGGAAGGGGGGAGGAGGGAGGGGGAAGGGTGGAGGAGGGGGGGGGAAGGGGGAGGAGGGGGGAAGGGGGGAGGAGGATGGGGGGGGGAGGGGAGGCAGATGGATAATGGGGAAGGGGAGGAGGATGGGGAAGGGGGGAGGGGGAGGGGAAGGGGGAGGGGGGGGGAGGAGGGGGGGGAAGGGTGAGGAGGAGGGGGGGACAGAGGAGGGGGAGGGGGAGGGAGGGGGGTGGGGGGGGAGGGTGGGAGGAGGATGGGGGAGAAGGGAGGAGGAGGGGGAAGGGTGGAGAGGGTGGGGGGGGGGAAGGGTGGAGGAGGATGGGGAAGGGGGAGGAGGGTGGGGGAAGGGGGAGGGATGGGGAAGGGTGGAGGAGGGTGGGGAAGGGGGAGGAGGATGGGAGGGAGGAGGAGGGGGGGAGGGGGAGGGGGGAGGGGTGGAGGATGGGGGAGGGGGAGGGGGAGGAGGATGGGGAAGGGGGGGAGGGGGGGAGGAGGGTGGGGAACAGGTGGAGGGGGATGGGGAAGGGGGGAGGATAATGGAGAATGGGGAGGAGGTGGAGGAGGATGGGGAAGGGGGAGGTGGAGGAGGGGAAGGGTGGAGGAGGGGGGGGAAGGGTGGAGGAGAAGGGGGAAGGGTGGAGGAGGAGAGGGGGGACAGGGAGGGTGGGAAGGGTGGAGGGGGATGGGGGAGGGAGGGGGAGGGTAAGGGAGGAGGGGGAAGGGTGGAGGATAATGGATAGGGGGAAGGGTGGAGGGAGGAATGGAGGAGGGGGAAGGGTGGAGGAGGAGGGGGGAAGGGGGGGATAATGGATACAGGGGAAGGGGGAGGGTGGAGGAGGATGGGGAAGGGTGGAGGAAATGGATAGGGGGATGGGGAAGGGTGGGGGATAAGGATAATGAACAGGGGTGGAGGATGATGGGGAAGGGGTGGAGGAGGATGGGGAAGGGTGGAGGGGGAGGAGGGGGAAGGGTGGAGGAGGAGGGGGGAAAGGGGGGGAGGGGGATAATGGATAGGGAGGGGGGGTGGGGAGGAGGGGGATGGAGGAGGGGGGAAGGGTGGAGGAGAGGGTGGGGAGGGTGGGGGGGATGGTAATGGGGGGATGGGGAGGGGAGGGAGGGGGGGATGTGGGGAGGGGGGGGGGAGGGGGGGGAGGGGGGACAGATGGAACAGGGAGAGGGGGGGGGGGAGAGGGTGGTGAACAGGGGAGGGGGGAGGGGGGGGGAAGGAGATGGAGGAGGGGAGGGGGAGGAGGAGGGGGGACAGAGGGTGGTGAACAGGGTGAGGGGGATGGAGGAGGGGAGGGGGGGGGGGACAGAGGGGTAGGAGGAACAGGGAGACAGGGGAGGGGGATGGGGGGGGGGGGGACAGAGGGTGGTGAACAGGGAGAGGGGGATGGAGGAGGGGGGACAGAGGGTGGTGAACAGGGAGAGGGGGATGGGGGAGGGGGGGACAGAGGGTGGTGAACAGGGAGAGGGGGATTGGAGGAGGGGGGGGACAGAGGGTGGTGAACAGGGAGAGGGGGATGGAGGAGGGGGGGACAGAGGGTGGTGAACAGGGAGAGGGGGATGGGGGGAGAGGGGGGACAGGAGGGGGGGTGTGGGAGACAGGGAGGAGGGGAGAGAGGAGGGGGACAGAGGGTGGTGAACAGGGAGAGGGGGATGAGGAGGGGGGACAGAGGGTGGTGAACAGGGAGAGGGGGGGAGGAGGAGGGGGGGACAGAGGGTGGTGAACAGGGAGAGGGGGATTGAGGAGGGGGGACAGAGGGTGGTGAACAGGGAGAGGGGGATGGAGGGAGGGGGGGACAGAGGGTGGTGAACAGGGAGAGGGGGATGAGGAGGAGGGAGGGACAGAGGGTGGTGAACAGGGAGAGGGGGGGGATTGAGGAGGGAGGGACAGAGGGTGGTGAACAGGGAGAGGGGGATGGAGGAGGGGGGACAGAGGGTGGTGAACAGGGGAGGGGGGGATGGAGGAGGGGGGGGGACAGAGGGTGGTGAACAGGGAGAGGGGGGATGGAGGAGAGGGGGGACAGAGGGTGGTGAACAGGGAGAGGGGGATGGAGGAGGGAGGACAGAGGGGGACAGAGGGGGGTGAACAGGGAGAGGGGGGGATGGGGGAGAGGGGGGGAGGGGGGACAGAGGGTGGTGAACAGGGAGAGGGGGGAGGAGGAGGGGGGACAGAGGGTGGTGAACAGGGAGAGGGGGGATGGAGGAGGGGGGGACAGAGGGTGGTGAAGGGAGAGGGGGATTGAGGAGGAGGGGGGACAGAGGGTGGTGACAGGGAGGGAGAGGGGGATTGAGGAGGAGGGGAGGGACAGGAGAGGTGGTGAACAGGGAGGGGAGGGGGGGATGGGGGGGGGAGGGGGGACAGAGGGTGGTGAACAGGGAGAGGGGGAGGAGGGGGGGGGGACAGAGGGTGGTGAACAGGGAGAGGGGGGGAGGGGGGAGGGGGGGGACAGAGGGTGGTGAACAGGGGGAGGGGGAGGGGGAGGAGGGGGGGGACAGAGGGTGGTGAACAGGGAGAGGGGGATGGAGGAGGAGGGAGGGACAGAGGGTGGTGAACAGGGAGAGGGGATGGAGGGAGGGGGGACAGAGGGTGGTGAACAGGGAGAGGGGGATGGGGAGGGGGGACAGAGGGTGGTGAACAGGGAGAGGGGGAGGGAGGGAGGGGGGAGAGGGTGGTGAACAGGGGAGGGGGATTGGGAGGGGGGGACAGAGGGTGGTGAACAGGGAGAGGGGGATGGAGGAGGGGGGGACAGAGGGTGGTGAACTGGGGAGAGGGGGGGAGGAGGGGGGGACAGAGGGTGGTGAACAGGGAGAGGGGGGGGAGGGGAGGGGGGACAGAGGGGGTGGTGAACAGGGAGAGGGGGATGGGGGAGGGGGGGGACAGAGGGTGGTGAACAGGGAGAGGGGGAGGGGGAGAGGGGGACAGGGGGTGGTGGGGTGGTGAACAGGGAGAGGGGGGATGGAGGAGGGGGGACAGAGGGTGTGAAGAGGGAGATGGGGGAGGGAGGAGAGGGGGGGGACAGAGGGGGTGGTGAACAGGGGAGGGTGGGGGAGGGGGGGGGGAGGGGGGGGACAGAGGGTGGGAACAGGGAGAGGGGGATGGGAGGGAGGGGGGGGGAGGGGGGACAGAGGGTGGTGACTGGGAGAGGGGGAGGAGGAGGGGGGACAGAGGGTGGTGAACAGGGAGAGGGGGAGGGGAGGAGGGGGGACAGAGGGTGGGTGAACAGGGAGAGGGGGATGGAGGAGGGGGGAGAGGGGGGAGAGAGGGTGGTGAACAGGGGAGGGGGGGGGAGGAGGGGGAGGGGGGGGACAGAGGGTGGTGAACAGGGAGAGGGAGAGGGGGAGGAGGAGGGGGGACAGAGGGTGGTGAACAGGGGAGAGGGGGATGGAGGAGGGGGGGGACAGAGGGTGGTGACAGGGGGAGAGGGGGATGGAGGAGGAGGGAGGGGGAGAGGGGGAGGGTGGTGGACAGGGAGAGGGGGATGGAGGAGGGGGGGACAGAGGGTGGTGAACAGGGAGAGGGGGATGGAGGAGGGGGGGACAGAGGGTGGTGAACAGGATGAGGGGGATGGAGGAGGGAGGGACAGAGGGTGGTGAACAGGGAGAGGGGGATTGAGGAGGGGGGGACAGAGGGTGGTGAACAGGGAGAGGGGGATGGAGGAGGGGGACAGAGGGTGGTGAACAGGGAGAGGGGGATGGAGGAGGGGGAGGGACAGAGGGTGGTGAACAGGGGAGAGGGGGATGGAGGAGGGAGGGACAGAGGGTGGTGAACAGGGAGAGGGGGATTGAGGAGGGGGGACAGAGGGTGGTGAACAGGGAGAGGGGGGAGGAGGGGGGACAGAGGGTGGTGAACAGGGAGAGGGGGATTGAGAGGAGGGGGGACAGAGGGTGGTGAACAGGGAGAGGGGGGAGGGAGGGGGGACAGAGAGGGTGGTGAACAGGGAGAGGGGGATGGGGAGGGGGGACAGAGGGTGGTGAACAGGGAGGGGGGATGAGGAGGGGGGACAGAGAGGGTGGTGAACAGGGAGAGGGGGATGGAGAGGGGGAGGGACAGAGGGTGGTGAACAGGGAGAGGGGGATGGAGGGAGGGGGGACAGAGGGTGGTGAACAGGAGAGGGGGATGGAGGAGGGGGGACAGA
>JADBJO010005141.1:82500-102500 GCA_016801955.1 Conus betulinus
AGTTCCCATCAGCCTGCGCAGGGTCAGCGACAGACGTCAGGATGTAGCAATGCCTGGTCAGGTCAGAGTCAGCAGGGGGACGAGTGTGGGGCAGGTGAGGGGGGAGGGGATTAGAAGACAGCAGGGAATGAACAAAGAAGCCTGCCGTTTTGTTTCATTCATTTACATGTTTCAGACACTTAAAAAAAAAGATTATTTAACAGTGTGTGTGTGTGTGTGTGTGTGTGTGTGTGTGTGTGTGTTGTGTGTGGTGTGTGTGTGTGTGTTATCCTTTGTGGTTATGACTATGCTTAAATATATATATCTGTGATTAGGCACAGAAACACATGTCATGCTCATTAATAGATAAATGATGATGATTATGATCACTGTGACGATGATCATGATGATTATGTTTTATTGTTGTTATTATTGTCTGACATGTATTGCAGGTCGGTATTTGTAATGTGTGATTTTGTTTTTAGATAGCATATGAGTCATTAATAAAAATAAAAAAAAAAAAAAAAACCCAAAGAAGCGACCAGTAGCGTAGTGTGCTGTGTTTCAGTGGCATCCTCAACGTGCATCCCTCCCTGTTGCCCAGGTGGCGCGGAGCGTCGCCCATCCTGCACACCGTGTGCTGAATGCTGACAAGGAAAACGGGCGTGTCGATCATGAGCATTCGCCCTGCACAGTGAGTCTGTTTGTCTGTCTGTCTGTCTGTCTGTCTGTCTGTCTGTCTGTCTGTCTGTCTCTGTCTGTCTCTGCCTGTCTGTCTGTCTGTCTGTCTGTCTGACTGCTCTGTGCCTGTGTGTGCCAGAGCTCCTTCTTGTCCATTCATTTACAGATTTCAGTGAAAAGTACAAATGAGAATTAAAAAAGCCCCCTCTCCTCCTCCCCCCCCCTCCCCCCCCTAAAAAAAAGAAGAAAAAAAAAAGAAAAAAAAGTTTTAAGTGGAAAAAAAGAATCAGTGGATTGAAAAAATGATGGTAGGGGAATTCAAGGACTATACTCATTTCTGGTGTGTCGGCAGATGGCACCAATGTCAGGGCTATATACACATTTCTGGTGTGTCAGCAGATGGCACCAATGTCAGGGCTATACACATTTATGGTGTGTCAGCAGATGACACTAATGTCAGGGCTACACATTTCTGGTGTGTCAAAAGATGACACTAATGTCAGGGCTACACATTTCTGGTGTGTCAGCAGATGGCACCAATGTCAGGACTATACACATTTCTGGTGTGTCGGCAGATGGCACCAATGTCAGGACTATACACATTTATGGTGTGCCAGCAGATGGCACCAATGTCAGGATTATACACATTTCTGGTGTACCAGCAGATGGCACTAATGTCATGGCTATACACATTTCTGGTGTGTCGGCAGATGGCACCAATGTCATGGCTACACACATTTCTGGTGTGTGTGTCAGCAGATGACACCAATGTCAGGGCTACACACATTTCTGGTGTGCCAGCAAATGGCACCAGTGTCAGAACACCTGGTATTGATGTGTTTGTGAAGGCAAGCAGTGGCCATTTTGTTCACCCTGCAGAAAGCAAAGTAATGTCATGATCTGATGGTGTGGAAGACTTTGTTCAAGTGAAAGAGGTAAGCAACAGCTGGACATGGATGACAACAAAAGGCTATGGATGGAACAAATGGCTGTGGACGGGCAGGAAAGTAGAAGGTACACCAGCCTGTGTGCTCAGACTGTCATGACATTGTACCATTTTGAAAGAAAGTCTCATCATTTTTTTCTTGGAGAGGACTGATCCCTCCACCTTAGAATCTACCCCCACCCCCCACCCCCCTTGCTGTACTAGAATTTCAGGGGGTTTTTGCTTTTTGTTTGGAAACTTTGGTGTGGGTGCATGTTTGTATAAGAGAAACTTACATGTAATGAGACCATAGGAGTGTCCAATTCATGTAATTAAAAAGAGAAGTGTCTAATCTTCATATTCTACAAATGAGGGACCAGTATACACTTCTCAGTATTCCCAGAATGCTTCGCTAGGCAACATGACCAGTGTAGACTACTCATGACGCCCAAGGACACACTGATGACCTCAACAGCTGCCTCACTGTGACTTTAGGACACACTGAAGATCTCAGTAGCTGCCTCACTGTGACTTCAGGACACACTGAAGATCTCAGTAGCTGCCTCACTGTGACTTCAGGACACACTGAAGATCTCAATAACTGCCTCACTGTGACTTCAGGAGAGGGACACAGAAGACCTCAGTAGCTGCTCCACTGTGACTTCAGGAGAGGGACACAGAAGACTTCAATAACTACCTCACTGTGACTTCAGGACACAGAAGACTTCAACAGCTACCTCACTGTGACTTCAGGACACAGAGAAGACCTCAATAGCTGCTCTACTGTGACTTCAGGACACAGAAGACTTCAATAGCTACCTCACTGTGACTTCAGGACACAGAAGACCTCAACAGCTGCATCACTGTGACTTCAGGACACGGAAGACTTCAACAGCTACCTCACTGTGACTTCAGGACACAGAAGACTTCAACAGCTACCTCACTGTGACTTCAGGACACAGAAGACTTCAACAGCTGCTCTACTGTGGCTTGAGGACATGAAGACTTTGGAGTTGAACAGAGTGACTGCCTTTAAAACGCAAAGGGGACTGGAGGAAGCTGGGCCCCACCTTACTTAGCTCCTCCCCAGCATCGTTTGTGGCTAATGGTGCAGCTCTGTGGCAGTCTGTGGCTAATAGTGCAGCTCTGTGGCAGTCTGTGGCTAATAGTGCAGCTCTGTGGCAGTCTGTGGCTAATGGTGCAGCTCTGTGGCAGTCTGTGGCTAATGGTGCAGCTCTGTGGCAGTCTGTGGCTAATGGTGCAGCTCTGTGGCCAATGGTGCAGCTCCTGTGGCTAATGGTGCAGCTCTGTGGGCTCTGTGGCCGTCTGTGGTCAATGGTACAGCTAATGTGGCTCTAGTCTGGTGCAGCTCTGTGGCAGTCTGTGGCTAATGATACAGCTCTGTGGCAGTCTGTGGCTAATGGTACAGCTCTGTGGCAGTCTGTGGCTAATGGTACAGCTCTGTGGCAGTCTGTGGCTAATGATACAGCTCTGTGGCAGTCTGTGGCTAATGGTGCAGCTCTATGGCAGTCTGTGGCTAATGGTGCAGCTCTATGGCAGTCTGTGGCTAATGGTGCAACTCTATGGCAGTCTGTGGCTAATGGTGCAGCTCTGTGGTAGTCTGTGGTTATTGGTGCAGCTCTGTGGTAGTCTGTAGCTAATGGTGCAACTCTGTGGCAGTCTGTGGTTAATGATGCAACTCTGTGGCTAATGATACAGCTCTGTGGTAGTCTGTGTGGCTAATGGTGCAGCTCTGTGGTAGTCTGTGGCTAATGGTGCAACTCTGTGGTAGTCTGTGGCTAATGGTGCAACTCTGTGGCAGTCTGTGGCTAACGGTGCAGCTCTATGGCAGGCCTCTGTTCCCATGTGAAGATCTAATCTGGAGACGACTCACCTGCTTACTGATCTGTTGAACCAGCAGGAGAATCTGTCATGAAACTTTTAACTTGGATTGTATTTAAGCCTGCTCCTGTGGCCCTGGGTGCAATCCTGCACCCACTCTTGGAAGCCTGTGATTTGTTCACAGAGGGTGCAGACAGGCACAGTGTATTCCATATAGATGTTAAAGATTATAACTGCTGCCTGGTAAGTGCCATTGTGTGACCACCAGACGTAACACATCAGAACCTCCATGGAAGGGTCGTCGTGGGTTTACCAGTCCATGTCTCATACTGCAGAGCAAAAGACACCACCACCCAAGTGAACTGTTGCTTACATTCTGCTGCCCTGCTCATTGATGATTCACTGACAGGTGGAAACAGCACAACTAGTGACACTGTACATTATTATAGTAACTATTGTAGGTTAGTATAGAAACTATTGTACTTTGTTAAAGCAACTATTGTACCATAGAATAGAAACTAGTGGGACTGACTGTAATATCTGTAGCACCCAGCTAATGAAAAAATTTCACCTTTAGCACAGAAACTTTGCAGTTAGTACTATGCTGTTCAGAAAAGAAATGCGAGTTGAGCTCTGCCTTTGAAAGGTTCAGTATTCTGCAACTGCGCCAGAACCGAAATCAGTGGTCAGTGTGAACGTGGTGAAAACTTACTGAATGATTTCGACAACACACTCAGTAAACAGACGGCAGATTTTCAGTTTATTCTATAACCTTTTTTCAAGCTAAAAAGGCAAGGCCAAGAATCTAGCATTGAAATTGCTTGTAAAATAAAGTAAAAATATAACACTTAGACTTAATATAGTAAGTATGGCATCTCAAAAAGAAAAACCTGTATACCTTCTGAAAGAAATGTCGCACTCTGTTTTGGGGGTGTAGAATGATGACCCAGTGTTCATAGTCCTTTGTCATGTTAGTAGCCCTATGTTGTGTTCATAGACCGTCAGCTGAGACTTGAGAAGAAGTGTTCTTTATCTGTGTTCATGATCTGTTGCTGTTCTCTGCGCTGTAAGGTTCGACACGGGGCCAATTGTCCTGCAGGAGAGAACGGCAGTCCCGCAGGACGTGAGCGCGCACTCTCTGGCCGACACATGGCTGCTGTGAGGGGAGCGAACCTGGTGCGTGCTGTGCAGGGTCTGGGGAGGGAAGGGGGAGGGGTGGGGGGAGGGGGGGGGGGACAGGTGGGAGGGGAGGGTAGGATGTGGGTTGATCCATGTTGTACGGGTGTGGGGTGTTTCATGTTGTGGGGTGTTTCATGTTGTACGGGTGTGGGGTGTTTCATGTTGTGGGGTGTTTCATGTTGTACGGGTGTGGGGTGTTTCATGTTGTACGGGTGTGTGTTGTACGGGTGTGGGGGGTTTCATGTTGTACAGGTGTGTGTCATGTTGTGTGGGTGTGGGGGTGTTTCATGTTGTACGGGTGTGGGGGGTTTGTGTTGTTGGGTGTGTCATGTTGTGTGGGTGTGGGGTGTTCCATGTTGTATTGGTGTGGGGTGCTTCATGTTGTACAGTGTGGGGTGTGTCATGTTGTTGGGTGTGTGTCATGTTGTATGGGTGCGGGGTGTTTCACATGTTGTACGGGTGTGGGGTGTTTCATGTTGTTGGGTGTGCCATGTTGTGTGAGTGTGGGGTGTTTCATGTTGTACGGGTGTGTGGGGTGTTTCATGTTGTACAGGTGTGTCATGTTGTGTGGGTGTGGGGTGTTTCATGTTGTATGGGTGTGGGGTGTTTCATGGTGTTGGGTGTGTCATGTTGTGTGGGTGTGGG
Source organism: Conus betulinus (assembly GCA_016801955.1). Taxonomy (NCBI): domain Eukaryota; kingdom Metazoa; phylum Mollusca; class Gastropoda; order Neogastropoda; family Conidae; genus Conus; species Conus betulinus. The sequence goes on from JADBJO010005141.1 coordinate 87,752, forward strand.
GTGTTTCATGTTGTATGGGTGTGTGTGGGGTGTTTCATGTTGTGGTGTGGGGTGTGTCATGTTGTGTGGGATGTTTCATGTTGGGTGTGGTGGGGTGTGTCATGTTGTATGGGCGTGGGGGGTGTTCATGTTGTGTGGGTGTGGGGGTGTGTCATGTTGTATGGGTGTATGGGTGTGTGTCATGTTTTGTGGGTGTGGGGTGTGTCATGTTGTACGGGTGTGTGGGGTGTTCATGTTGTACGGGTGTGGGGTGTTCATTTTGTTTGGTGTGTGTTTGCATGTTGTGTGGGTGTGGGGGGGTATTTTATGTTGTATGGGGGTGGGGGTGTTCTATGTTGTACAGGTGTGGGGTGTTTCATGTTGTACGGGTGTGGGGGGAGTTTCATGTGTGGGTGTGGGTGTGTCATGTTGTATGGGTGTGGGGTGGTCATGTTGTGTGGGTGTGGGGTGTGTCATGCTGTATGGGTGTGGGGTGTGTGATGTTGTATGGGTGTGGGGTGTGTCATGCTGTGTGGGGTATTTCATGTTGTACGGGTGGGGTGTTTCATGTTCTTGGGTGTCATGTTGTGTGGGTGTGGGGTGTTTTATGTTGTATGGGTGTGGGGTGTTCTATGTTGTACAGGTGTGTGGGTGTGTTCATGTTGTACGGGTGTGGGGAGTTTCATGTTGTGGGGTGTGTCATGTTGTATGGGTGTGGGGTGTGTCATGTTGTGTGGGTGTGGGGTGTGTCATGCTGTATGGGTGTGGGGTGTGTGATGTTGTATGGGTGTGGGGTGTGTCATGCTGTGTGGGGTATTTCATGTTGTACGGGGTGTGGAGTGTTTCATGTTCTTGGGTGTCATGTTGTGTGGGTGTGGGGTGTTTCATGTTGTACGGGTGTGGGGGGTGTTTTATGTTGTTGGCTGTGGGGTGTGTCATGCTGTATGTGTGTGTGGTGTTTCATGCTGTATAGGTGTGTGTGTGTGTGTGTGTGATGTTCCATGTTGTATGTGTGTGGATGTTTCATGCTGTATGTGTGTGGGGTGTGTCATGCTGTATGCATTTGGGTTGTGTCATGCTGTATGGGTGTGTGGGGTGTGTCATGCCATATGGGTGTGGGGGTGTGTCATACTGTATGGGTGTGGGCTGTGTCATGCTGTATGGGTGTGGGGGTGTGTCATACTGTATGGGTGTGGGATGTGTCATGCTGTATGGGTGTGGGATGTGTCATGCTGTATGGGTGTGGGGTGTGTCATGCTGTATGGGTATGGGTGTGGGTGTGTCATGTAGATTGGGGTGTGTCATGTAGTGTGGGTTTTGTCAGGTGTGTGGGGGGTGTGTGATGTAGTGTGGGTTATGTCATGTGGTGTGGGTGTGGGGTGTGTCATGTGGTGTGTGGGGGTGTGTCATGTGGTGTGGGGTGTCATGTGGTCATGTGTGTGTGTGGTGTGTGGGTGTGGTGTCATGTGGTGTGGGGTGTCATGTGGTGTGGGGTGTGTCATGTGGTGTGGGGTGTGTCATGTGTGTACGGGGGTGTGGGGTGTGTCATGTGGTGTGGGGTGTGTCATGTGTGTGGGGTGTGTCATGTGTGTGTGTGTGGGGTGTGTCATGTGGTGTGGGGTGTGTCGTGTGTGTGTGTGGGGGTGTGTCATGTGGTGTGCGGTTGTTATGTGGTGTGGGGTATATCATGTGGTGTGGGGTGTGTCACGTGGTGTGGGATGTGTCCTGTGGTGTGTGTGTGTCATGTGGTGTGGGTGTGGGGTGTGTCATGTGGTGTGGGGTGTGTCATGTGTTGTGGGGTGTGTTATGTGTGTGGGGTGTGCCATGTGGTGTGGGTGTGTCACGTGGTGTGGGATGTGTCCTGTGGTGTGGGTATGTCATGTGGTGTGGGGTGTGGGGGTGTGTCATGTGGTGTGTGGGGGTGTGTCATGTGGTGTGGGTGTGTGTCATGTGTGTGTTGGGTGGTGTGTCATGTGGTGTGAGGTGTGTCATGTGGTGTGGGTGTGGGGTGTGTCATGTGTTGTGGGGTGTGTCATGCAGCATGGGTATGTGGAGTGTCACATTGTATGGGTGGTGGGTGTTTCATGTTGTATGGGTGGTGGGTGTTTCATGTTGTGTGGGTGTGCCATGTATGGTGTGTGGGTGTGTGTCATGTTGTATGGGTGTGGGTTGTGTCATGTGGTGTGGGTTGTGTGATGATGTGATATGGGTGTGGGTGTGTCATGTTGTATGGCTGGTGGGTGTTTAATGTCGTGTGGGTGTGGGGTGTTTCAGTTGCTGACCACACTGCGTGCCATGCCGGATATATCTGACCAGGTCCAGTCCACAGCCAGACACAGGCGTCACGTATGGTGGGTCACTCACTGACCTTCTGCCCACTCTGTGTAGGGGACATGGCCAAAACAAACATCATCAGGATCACTCTAATGTGATGTGTGTTTGAGGCAACTCGCTATGCACACGATGGATATAGCCAGGAAATAGTACTTGCATCAGGGCACGAAGACATGCACACGTGGACAAATATTCATACATCCCATCTCACCTCCCTGACACATATTTGCATATGCAGTTATGCACAATGCACTCACTGCATACATACACTCACACAGGCACTTACACCTGCATCAACCTGCAAGCATACATGCATTCACATAATCTACACACGCGTATGCACTCACACATACGCTCATGCACAGAAGCATATACATATTCATTTGTGCACATGCACACACAAATACACACACACACACACACACACACACACACACACACACACACACACACACACAACAAAAAATGTGCCTCTGTGTGTCACCCATATCGGACAAGTGAAATGTGCCATGAAACGTCGTTTCCCCCAGCCCACAAGCTGACATCGGCCATGGCCTGGGTGGACTGGGAACACCACGGGGAACATCAGATCAGGCAGCAGTACCTGGCCCTCCACCACAGGGTGAGTTCTATCACTGTTTACCTGGCCCTCCACCACAGGGTGAGTTTTCTGTCACTGTTTATCTGTACAGTTTCACCTGGCCGTCCACCACAAGGTGAGTTCTATCACTGTTTATCTGTACAGTTTCACCTGGCCGTCCACCACAAGGTGAGTTCTGTCACTGTTTATCTGTACAGCTTCACCTGGCCGTCCACCACAAGGTGAGTTCTATCACTGTTTATCTGTACAGTTTCACCTGGCCGTCCACCACAAGGTGAGTTCTGTCACTGTTTATCTGTACAGCTTCACCTGGTCCTCCACCATGGGGTGAGTTCTGTCACTGTTTATCTGTACAGTTTCACCTGCCCTCCACCACAAGGTGAGTTCTGTCACTGTTTATCTGTACAGTTTCACCTGGCCGTCCACCATGGGGTGGTTCTATCACTGTTTATCTGTACAGTTTCACCTGGCCCTCCACCATGGGGTGAGTTCTATCACTGTTTATCTGTACAGTTTCACCTGGTCCACCACAAGGTGAGTTCTGTCACTGTTATCTGTACAGTTTCACCTGGCCCTCCACCACAAGGTGAGTTCTGTCACTGTTTATCTGTACAGTTTCACCTGGCCCTCCACCACAAGGTGAGTTCTGTCATGTGTTATCTGTACAGTTTCACCTGGCCCTCCACCACAAGGTGAGTTCTGTCACTGTTTATCTGTACAGTTTCACCTGGCCCTCCACCACAAGGTGAGTTCTGTCACTGTTTATCTGTACAGTTTCACCTGGCCTCCACCCTCCACCACACCACAGGGTGAGTTCTGTCACTGTTTATCTGTACAGTTTCACCTGGTTTAGTTTCTGTACATCTGTATCTGTACAGTTTCACCTGGCCCTCCACCACAAGGTGAGTTCTGTCACTGTTTATCTGTACAGTTTTCATACAGTTTCACCTGGCCCTCCACCACAAGGTGAGTTCTATCACTGTTTATCTGTACAGTTTCACCTGGCCCTCCACCACAAGGTGAGTTCTGTCACTGTTTATCTGTACAGTTTCACCTGGCCCTCCACCACAAGGTGAGTTCTGTCACTGTTTATCTGTACAGTTTCACCTGGCCCTCCACCAAGGTGAGGTGAGTACAGTTTCACCTGGCCCTCCACCACAAGGTGAGTTCTGTCACTGTTTATCTGTACAGTTTTCTGTCACTGTTTATCTGGCCCTCCACCACAAGGTGAGTTCTGTCACTGTTTATCTGTACAGTTTCACCTGGCCCTCCACCACAAGGTGAGTTCTGTCACTGTTTATCTGTACAGTTTCACCTGGCCCTCCACCACAAGGTGAGTTCTGTCACTGTTTATCTGTACAGTTTCACCTGGCCCTCCCCACAAGGTGAGTTCTGTCACTGTTTATCTGTACAGTTTTCACCTGGCCCTCCACCACAAGGTGAGTTCTGTCACTGTTTATCTGTACAGTTTCACCTGGCCCTCCACCACAAGGTGAGTTCTGTCACTGTTTATCTGTACAGTTTCACCTGGCCCTCCACCATGGGGTGAGTTCTGTCACTGTTTATCTGTACAGTTTCACCTGGCCCTCCACCACAGGTGGTGAGTTCTGTCACTGTTTATCTGTACAGTTTCACCTGGCCCTCCACCATGGGGTGAGTTCTGTCACTGTTTATCTGTACAGTTTCACCTGGCCCTCCACCACAAGGTGAGTTCTGTCACTGTTTATCTGTACAGTTTCACCTGGCCCTCCACCACAAGGTGAGTTCTATCACTGTTTATCTGTACAGTTTCACCTGGCCGTCCACCACAAGGTGAGTTCTATCACTGTTTATCTGTACAGTTTCACCTGGCCCTCCACCATGGGGTGAGTTCTATCACTGTTTATCTGTACAGTTTCACCTGGCCCTCCACCATGGGGTGAGTTCTATCACTGTTTATCTGTACAGTTTCACCTGGCCGTCCACCATGGGGTGAGTTCTGTTATGTGTTTACCTGCAGACCTCTTTACCTGTAATTTCCCAGGATTTTGTACCCATGTTAGGGAAAAATGCGACAAACGCTACAAACTAAGACAAAAAAAATACATCAGAAAGAAAATCCAAAGATGATGTTCTGAAGCTTTAACCAAGGAGCAACAAGTCTTGCTGACTTGTCTTTGTGAAATCGTTTCACGCTAGGACTGCTTCTTTGAGAACTTGTCCTGAAACTTTAAAGAAAAAAAAGAAAAAAAAAAAAAAACAGTGAGAGACACGAATCTGTGCTGAAGTATACTGATAAATCAGGTATGACAGTAGTTTACAGACCCGTTTACCCATAATGCAATTAGGGGGGTGTATTTATTCGATCATGATAGCAAAAGTTATCCTACTTGTGTGCTATTTACTGTTTACTGATTACTGCTTAAGATTTCCTGTCATACCATCAAAGTGAGGTGACTTCTATTTGTTATTGTTCATCCATGTGTTTCACTATATTCAAGATCAGAAATGCTGTGCCAGTCTTAAAAGGCTGTGCCCAGTCTTGAGTTACTGTTACTGTTTCAAAACGGAGTGACTGTTGGCCGAGAATGAAGCAAAATTTAGAGAGAGGGGGTTAGTGCTTTGTTTGTCAATGTCCTTGGCGGTAAATAATCCCTCTCTAAATTTTACTGTTAACGTGTTTGTTCATTTCTCCAGTTGTTGTTGCTCCAACTTCTCTAATGTGTTTCTTCCAACTCCATAGAAAACTCAGGCTCATCACGATTGGGCCCGTAAATACTAACAGGAAGACATTCTTCATCATGACATTCTTCATCATTAATTTAATCGACACAAAAATGTTTATTACATGCAGTGTCTTTTAAACCTTTCTTAACTGAAAGTCAAAATTATTTATTGAACAAAATAGCTACACCCCCTTGAATGTGAAAATGAGACGCGATAAAAGCATTTATAACCCCGTTCTGAACAAATATAATTTTCTAATTTCAGTTTGTTTTTTCCCCAGTTGTTGTTGCTGTGTAGATGTGTCAAGTGCGGGGTTTAATTATGGGCAAGCTTGAAACACCCTTTTTTGTGTATGGATGTCTCCTTGTTTGTTCTGTATGCTCTGTGTGTTCATTTCTGCTAGGCAATTCTGTGTAGTAAGCAAAATTTGTTTAGAGTTATGGACATGTCTTTATTGCTCAGCCTTGTCGATCTGAACATAGTCAAACAAACACACAAATAGTAAGAAATACAGGTCACCTCAATGTGATTGGAATGAAAGGAAGTCTTAATTGAGGCAGGGAACAGTAAACAGTAAATAACAAAGAAGCAGAGTAGCTCTTGTGCTTTGTGGAGAATTTTTGTTCATCTATGTATTATGTACTGTACAACTATGTACTGTACTGTACATCCATGTATTGTGTATTGTACTGTACATCCATGTATTCTGTACTGTACTGTACTGTACATCCATGTATTCTGTACTGTACTTTACATCTATGCATGTATTGTGTACTGTATTGCATACTGTACATTTGTTGGTAGTAGTATGCTACAATAGACATGTGTAACCTGAGAGCAAGCGTGTGGCGGACTCAATTCCAGTAGCTGTGTGGTATTGTTCACATCAGTATGGCATGATATGTTTGTGTTGTTGCAGTGGTTGTTATTGTTATCATTATGGTAAGATATGTTTGTGCTGTGTGCAGTGGCTGTTATTGTTATCATTATGGTAAGATATGTTTGTGTTGTTGCAGTGGCTGTTATTGTTATCATTATGGTAAGATATGTTTGTGTTGTTGCAGTGGTTGTTATTGTTATCATTATGGTAAGATATATTTGTGCTGTGTGCAGTGGCTGTTAATGTTTTTATCATTATGGCACATTATGTTTGTGTTGTTGCAGTGGCTGTTATTGTTATCATTATGGTAAGATATGTTTGTATTGTTGCAGTGGTTGTTAATGTTATTATCATTATGGCAAGATATGTTTGTGTTGTTACATTGGCTGTGATTGTTGTTATCATATGGCAAGATGTGCTTGTGTTGTTGCAGTGTGTGTTATTGTTGTTATCATATGGCATGATATGTTTGTGCTGTTGCAGTGGTTGTTATTGTTGTTATCATTATGGCATGATATGTTTTTGTGTTGTTGCAGTGGCTGTTAATGTTTTTATCATTATGGCATGATGTGTTTGTGCTGTTGCTGTGGTTGTTATTGTTATCATTATGGCATGATATGTTTGTGTTGTTGCAGTGGTTGTTATTGCTGTTATCATTATGGCATGATGTGCTTGTGTTGTTGCAGTGGCCATTAAGGAGCCGTTGGCAGCAGCAGACGGTCAAACTGCTGGACATGGTGATGGACAGTGATCACTCCTTCACCCCCTCCTCCCTTCAGCTGCCCCCCCACAGACCAGGTAGGATGCACTGCACTGTCAAACTGTTGCTTAGCAACACAGACAGACAACCAGTCAGTGAACACAAAAGAGGGTTTCCCCCTTTCAACCCAGTGCTTGCTGGATCGACCAAGATCGACCAGCCAGAAGCTTTGATCTGAATACCAGATTGACTTAGCTGGACCGTGCGACAGTAGGTCAGTTTGGACTACTTTTGTTTTCTCCTCTCCCACAATGCACTTTGTAACTAAATGACATCCGAAATTTCTGTTTCTGGCTTCTGTCTTGCGCCATCTTGGTTATATTTTCAGCCTGTTTAGATTCCTATGAACTTTTGAAGTTCAGCATTATCTTGTGGCTTCAAAATGGCGGACGGCGATTTGTGGAGCTTGTGGCTGTTGATCATGGGAAACTGATGATGAAGAAAGAGATTTTGAGGGATTTACATTGGAGGAAATTAACAAAGAAAGGTGAGTCGGACATTGACCTAGATTTAGTAGTCAACAATGAGCCTCTGCTACAGAAATTTGATTCGTCATCAACTTTGGGAAGTGACAGTGGTATGCAGGAGATGATGATGATGCTCTGCCCAGTGCAGTGACAGTTGTGGTGCAGGAGATGATGATGATGCTCTGTCCAGTGCAGTGACAGTGGTGGTGCAGGAGATGATGCACTGTCCAGTGCAGTGACAGTGGTGGTGCAGGAGATGATGATGATGCTCTGCCCAGTGCAGTGACAGTTGTGGTGCAGGAGATGATGATGATGCTCTGTCCAGTGCAGTGACAGTGGTGGTGCAGGAGATGATGCACTGTCCCAGTGCAGTGACAGTGGTGTGTGCAGGAGATGATGATGATGCTCTGCCCAGTGCAGTGACAGTTGTGGTGCAGGAGATGATGATGATGCACTGTCCAGTGCAGTGACAGTTGTGGTGTGCAGAGATGATGATGATGATGCACTGTCCAGTGCAGTGACAGTTGTGGTGCAGGAGATGATGATGATGCACTGTCCAGTGCAGTGACAGTTGTGGTGCAGGAGATGATGATGATGCTCTGTCCAGTGCAGTGACAGTTGTGGTGCAGGAGATGATGATGATGCTCTGTCCAGTGCAGTGACAGTGGTGGTGCAGGAGATGATGATGATGCTCTGCCCAGTGCAGTGACAGTGGTGGTGCAGGAGATGATGATGATGCTCTGTCCAGTGCAGTTGGGCCAAGAAAACAAACGAGGGTCTCAAAAAGAGATGCTGCAATAGTGAGGCGAGGTGACATACTTGGTGAAGTTAAAAACAAGCCATTCCTTGGCACCAAGGAGAAGGACTGTGATGAAGGAGAACAGTCTGTGACTGACTCCGTGTCAGTAGGCATGGCACATGATTTGGAAGCTGGTGCTTCGCCATGTCAGTTTTTCTTGCGCATTATTCACACCACCAGATGCAAATAAAACTTTTCACCCACATCCAGTACATTTGGCATTCACCTCCTTCCTGAAAGCAGCATGTACTGGTCGTCTGATCCCCTCCTGAATGTGCCAGCTGTTTCCCAAGTCATAGGCAGAAGCAGGTGTGACAAACCATCACAGTATTTCCACCTAGATGACAATGAGAAGCTGCACCCAAAGGGGGATGCCAACTATGACCCTCTGTACAAAGTGCGGCCCGTCCTGGACACAGTCGTGAACAACAGCCACAAGCAGTACTACCCTGGGCTAGACATCTCCATTGATGAAGCCATGGTCAAATTCAATGGCAGATTGAGCTTCAAACAACGCATCAGAGGTGAGCAGGTAATATTTAGAGACAGAGAGAGAAGATATATATATGTGTGTGTGTGTGTGTGTGTGTGTGTGTGTGTGTGTGTGTGTGTGTGTGTGTGTGTGTGAGGGATAATTATTGTACATATTCTTTGTTTTTTTTTTTTTAACGTTCTTTTCAACATTTATTCTGACATGTACTGCCATTCTGACATGTAATATGAATGTGAAAACTACAGTACAGGTGCAGCTACAGTAGCTAAATATAAAACTGTAAGAAAATTAGATTTGTTTATCTGCAGTCTCTCTCTCACTCAGCGCATGCACGTGCCTCTCTCTGAAGTCTGATTAGTTTTCATTACAAAACTGTATTTTTCATCATTATTTGCAGGAAGACCCAGTCCTTGGGGAATCAAGATCTGGTGTGCTGTGGACCTTAGTTCAGGATACATGCTAGACTTTGACATCTGCTTGGTCCGCATTGCAGAGCCCATGCCTCACGGGTAGGGGTACCCTGTCATCATGAAGGTAGGCCAGCGCTTCCTCCAGAAGGGGCATCATCTATCGTTTGATGATTTTTTTTCTTCTCTGTACAACTGGCTCAGCACCTAGAAAAAAGGAAACCTACATGACATCAACCACTAGAACAAATCACAAGGGCTGGCCGAAAGATCTCAACAGTGCCTTTTTTAAGAAGACAGAAGTGGGTGATGTTTGCTTCTGTCAAGATGGCAACTTGGTGGCCACTGTGTGGAGAGACAAGAGAACAGTTTGACTGCTCTGTACCAGTGTCCAGCCACTCATGGGCACTGAAGGGAGAATGCTTTCATTATTTGGAAAACTGACCAACTCTCTCAGCGTTCCCGATGATGTCTGCCGTCACATCGACTTTGGACTCAAGAGTTCTGCGGTCTCTCAGCAAGGGCAGCCCAGTGCTGCAACTGTCAGCACCTCAGGTTTTGTCGCCTGCTGGTGTCACTGACAGCAATCCCTTGTCCCACCACCATGTGAAGATGCCAGGTCTGAAGAAGAACTGCAAGATCTGCGAGAAAGCCCGCAAGAGAACAGCCAAGGGCAACAGTGTGACCACTGTCAACGGCTGTGCAGGCTGCTGTCGATGCAAAGGGGAATGCTTTGCGCAAATTCACCAGCATCTTCTACACAGCATCCAACATCAGTGAACTAAAGAATGTGCAAGATTGTTTGCTCTGTGCTTTGTCATTATGTGGAAAACTAAAAGAGCATTTGTAACTTTTAGGGTTTGTGAAGAAGCAGGGGACAGATTTTTTTCCCCACTTATTCGTTTAATTGTTTCACAATAGTATCTAAGAACAGTTTCTATGACAAAAGTGTGAGAACTGATTATATGTTAAGTAAAAATAATTCAGCAGTGTTTAAAGTGAAACCAAGGCTGACTGACTGTATCGGGGATCTTCTTCTGACCTACACAGCCGCTGTGCAGTTTGTTTTTGCTCCATAAAAAAAACATGACTTTTTTTCTTTTTAAAATATTCAGTCAGAAATACTTCTACTATAGCCACATTTTAAACAGTGGTCTTACCTGGATTTTTCCCACATTTTTTTTTATATAAAGGTGAGTAAAAATTTGAATTGTTGAGAATTTTTGTTTGCGGTATGTGTGGACTTTTTTTTTTGCAAAGTTCTTTCCCTTGGCTTGGTATTCAGACTAAAGTGTTCAACAGCAAGTTTGATAACCATTGGATTAATGAACAACTAAACCTTTTGCACTGTTTACATACAAATTGTTTCTACTTAATTTTACAAATTACTTTGACATATTTTCAAATCAAAAACATGAACAGATCCTCATGGACAAAGAAAAAACCTGACCCTTTTTCTTTTAAAGTTCACACCCATAGTGCCTCACACACACAAACTAATCATTTCCATAACGTTTCCTGGTCCTTTCAGACCTATAACAATTGTTTCCCAGTTTTCATGTCTCTGCGACCTCTGGTCAACTGACAGAAACAAACCACAAACTGTGTCTGTGCCCCACTTAACGAAAAGACTGTTACCCTATATCCAGGGGGAAAGTCTCTGAGAGAAGAAGAAAAATATGTTAATCATCATCATGGATGGGACCTTTTGTATTTTTCCATTTTTTTTCGTGTGCGCATTCCGTGTTTCGATTCAGGTTTTTGTGCCACTCGTATTTGAAATCACTATCTTGTTTTCAATGCGTGAGGACCATATCATCATGCTTTATACTTGTCAAAAATGGTGCTGATTAATGATGAAGTAGAGGAAGATTAACAATGACCTGAAGAAAAACAAGTGGAGAAATGAATGGATGGATGAGCTGGGCGAATTGAATGATCCGTTCTGAAAATGGCTGCAGAAAAGAAAAAGTGGGTGCTGCTTGGTGCATACTGTGCAGTCAGTAGCTTGTATACAAGTCAAATGATAAAAAAGTCGATCAAGTGCATTTCCAGGAGATGAAACATGTGGAAAGATTGAATGCACTGAAACATACACCAACTCTTTCTGCTGCACCAGCTGCCATGGCAAAGTGGTTAGTGTCACGGACTCCCGGCTGGGAGATCGTGGGTTCGAATCCCATCAGAGTCATGTCAGTTTTTCTGCCCCGACCGGCTCCTATCCAGAGTTGAGTTTGCTGCGGACTCAGTTGGGAAGACTGAGACCACACAGTCGAGTTTCATCCACTTAATGGATGTGTTTCTGAGAGTGTTGCTCAAATTTCCTGACCAAAACTGCAGGTGCCTGTATCTCTCGGGCCTGGTTGACACCGGGATATATTATGAAAGGAAGCGTAGAGAACAGCCCTGTCATGTAGTCTCAGACCAAAATGGAAATCCGCAGCAGCATCATCTTATTCATCCTCATTCTCATCGATCACAAAAAAAAAAAAGTCTCAAATTCTGTGTGCCCTTCATGCCCTGCTCTCATGGTGACCTCAATTTCGATGTCCTCTCCACGTCTGTGGCCTTGGTTTGGTTCCATTGGGGTCACTGGTATCAGCAAGTCCATGGGGGGATGTCGTTGGATGGACGTGGTGGCGTCCTCCGGAGGGAGAGCTCACTCATGCCGCGCTGGCTCTGCGACTAAGCAATTTGTCGTCAGTAGGGGGCTTAGTACGTGGTGTCCTGCATATGTTAGATCAGAACAGGTGCCACTGAACACCACTGAAGTGACTCAGCAGCAGTGCAGTGTCTCCTCCGGTGGGTTGCCTCTTGACGACTTGACATTGACTGCTCCCTGTGGATTGCCAGTGCCGGGGCTGCAGTGGGGCTGACAGGACTGTGGCTGTGGACGGGGTGTCGGAATGAGCAGCGTGGGTACACTGCCTCTGAGGTGGCGCAGACGTTGGGACAGAAAAAAAAAAAAAAAAAAACCTCTTTCTGCTGCTGCTCCAGTAATGGCTCCTCCAGAGTCTCCCAGAACAGAGTCAACCAGTGAAATGGAAAGCCACCCCCAAAGACATAAGCTTCTTTGCAAAGAAGTAAAAAAAACTAAGGAACAGACAACAATCGAATATAATTAGTTGGTTTCATTTCCAGGATTGTCTCTCTGCTGTTATGTTATTGATTTCCATTTTCAGGACTTAACCCACTGCAGCTTCAAGTTTTCAAGACTGGTCCCTCTGCTAGCACTGATTTTCATTTTATAGACTGACCTTGCTGCAGTCACTGACTTCTGTTTCCAAGACTTGTCCCTCGGCTAACACTGATTTTCATTTTAAAGACTGACCTTGCTGCAGTCACTGACTTCTGTTTCCAGGACTTGTCCCTCTGCTAGCACTGATTTTCATTTTAAAGACTGACCTTGCTGCAGTCACTGACTTCTGTTTCCAAGACTTGTCCCTCGGCTAACACTGATTTTCATTTTAAAGACTGACCTTGCTGCAGTCACTGACTTCTGTTTCCAAGACTTGTCCCTCGGCTAACACTGATTTTCATTTTAAAGACTGACCTTGCTGCAGTCACTGACTTCTGTTTCCAGGACTTGCCCCTCGGCTAACACTGATTTTCATTTTAAAGACTAACCTTGCTGCAGTCACTGACTTCTGTTTCCAGGACTTGTCCCTCTGCTGACACTGATTTTCATTTTAAAGACTGACCTTGCTGCAGTCACTGACTTCTGTTTCCAGGACTCACCCCAATGTAGTTAAAAAAAAAACTGACCCCACTGATTTGTGTTTCCAAAAATCGCCCCACTGTAGTCACTGAAAAGCTGACCCCACTGCTGTCACTGACTTCTGTGACCATGATTCTCCTCACTGCAGCCACTAAGTTCCAGTTCCATACTCACCTTGCTGCTTTAGCTGATAGACTTTTCAAGTTCACTCATTGCAGCCACTGAATTTCTTCTCAAGATTTGTTCAGTTGGGGTTACTGATTTATTGCTTCCAGGTTCATCCACTCAACCCATTGACGTTCATTTTTCAGATGCCCCAGTGCCACCAGCCACTGATTTCTGTGTAAGACTTGGCCCACTGCAGCTTTTGATTTTGCTCAGTGTTTGTTCCAATCCAGTGCTAGAGCAGACATTGACTCTCTGCTGAATTTAAGCCATGTAAGACTAAAAAAAAAAAAAAAAAAAAAAAAAAAAAAAAAGGAATCCTTACTCTTGAACTTATAAATTAAGTAATTGAAATTTGGCCACTATCTTCTATTAACATCACTGGTGAATAATATGAATACATTGCATCCTATTTTGTTTTGATGATTTACTGAGTTTAAGACGTATTCTAAGTACTTGGCATAACATTTTCAGTTTGATATTTAAGCCGTAAGTCATATTTTGTCATATTTGGAGCCTTTCTGTATGGAAGTTAATTATCAACTTTGTTTTCAAGGAGAGGCCACAAAAGTGTCTTGGCAAGACAAATGTTGTTCAGTGTCTGGGGGGCATAACCCCCAGACCCCCCAGCAGGGCATTGCCCTGCACCCCACCGGGGACCTAAAGCGGCCCCGGGACCCCTGGCCTTTTCAGTATAGCTATGATTTTCTGCTCCCACCCCTGCATCATTTTTTTTTTGTTTTTTTTTATCTAAAGAATGTTTATCTTCCTGTCCCTCCCCCCCCCCCCCCCCCTCCCCACTTCTCCTTTTCCTCATCGTGACTTACCTGATGGTTCCTCATCATAGCCCAGGCCTGGCCTTCAGTTAACAATCCCACAGGACACCTTCTGTGCCCTTGAAAAAAGAGAAAACTATGAGGCCTGCCTCACTGTGTCTCTGACACTGTCGACTGGGTCTTTTCTCTGTGCCTCATCTCCCCATCCTACAGGCAACCAATCTCCCTGAGCTGTCTGTCCACTGCTCAGTATGCATGGTTTTCTGGAACAGGTGAGTGCATGCAGGCACAAGACTCTAAAATCCTTCATTTAAAAAAAAAAAAAAAAAAAAAAATTCAACAGCCTGCACAAGCTGCCCATGTTTTAGGTCAACACACTCCCCTGACAGAGAAACATGGGAAACCCACCAGGAACTGGGCCACAGTTCCTGACGTGCACCAAGCCCGTCAACACTGGCACTTTTGTCTTCACTTGTCAGTGGTTTTCCTCCGTTCTTTTGCTGAACTGTGTAAGGACAGGATGGTTTGGTGAGCACAGGCCCGAAAGACCTCACAGGTGATTTGCCATAGGAACGACTGAAGGAAACATTTGGGTGTTTTGTCACAGGTAGACAGAATGAACCTTATAGGTGCTTTGTCACAGGTGGACAGAATGAGCCTTACA
>JADBJO010005141.1:105000-107500 GCA_016801955.1 Conus betulinus
CAGTGACTGCACCAATCAGTGATGTCATCAGGATAGGTACAGTGACTGCACCAATCAGTGATGACACAGGATAGGTACAGTGACTGCACCAATCAGTGATGACACCAGGATAGGTACAGTGACTGCACCAATCAGTGATGACATCAGGATAGGTACAGTGACTGCACCAATCAGTGATGACATCAGGATAGGTACAGGTATCAGACATCAGGATAGGTACAGTGACTGCACCAATCAGATGACAACAGGATAGGTACAGTGACTGCACCAATCAGTGATGACATCAGGATAGGTACAGTGACTGCACCAATCAGTGATGACAACAGGATAGGTACAGTGACTGCACCAATCTGTGATGACATCAGGATAGGTACAGTGACTGCACCAATCAGTGATTAGGATAGGATAGGTACAGTGACTGCACCAATCAGTGATTAGGATAGGTACAGTGACTGCACCAATCAGTGATTAGGATAGGTACAGTGACTGCACCAATCAGTGATTAGGATAGGTACAGTGACTGCACCAATCAGTGATTAGGATAGGTACAGTGACTGCACCAATCAGTGATGACATCAGGATAGGTACAGTGACTGCACCATCAGTGATTGCATCAGGATAGGTACAGTGACTGCACCAATCAGTGATTAGGATAGGTACAGTGACTGCACCAATCAGTGATTAGGATAGGTACAGTGATAGGTACATAGGTGACTGCACCAATCAGTGATTAGGATAGGTACAGTGACTGCACCAATCAGTGATGACATCAGGATAGGTACAGTGACTGCACCATCATGATGACATAGGATAGGTACAGTGACTGCACCAATCAGTGATTAGGATAGGTACAGTGACTGCGCCAATCAGTGATGTCATCAGGATAGGTAGGTACAGTGACTGCACCAGTCAGTGATCAGGATAGGTACAGTGACTGCACCAATCAGTGATTAGAATAGGTACAGTGACTACAGTGACTGCACCAATCAGTGATGACAGTGATCAGGACATCAGGATAGGTACAGTGACTGCACCAATCAGTGATGACATCAGGATAGGTACAGTGACTGCACCAATCAGTGATGACATCAGGATAGGTACAGTGACTGCACCAATCAGTGATGACATCAGGATAGGTACAGTGACTGCACCAATCAGTGATTAGGATAGGTACAGTGACTGCACCAATCAGTGATTAGGATAGGTACAGTGACTGCACCAATCAGTGATTAGGATAGGTACAGTGACTGCACCAATCAGTGATTAGGATAGGTACAGTGACTGCACCAATCAGTGATTAGAATAGATACAGTGACTGCACCAATCAGTGATGACATCAGGATAGGTACAGTGACTGCACCAATCAGTGATGACATCAGGATAGGTACAGTGACTGCACCAATCAGTGATTAGGATAGGTACAGTGACTGCACCAATCAGTGATGATTAGGATAGGTACAGTGACTGCACCAATCAGTGATTAGAATAGGCACAGTGACTGCACCAATCGGTGATTAGAATAGGTACAGTGACTGCACCAATGAGTGATGACATCCGGATGTGTGTGTGAGGACAGAAGGGGAGGGAAGAGATGGGGACAAGGTGGGAGCTAGGCCGGCCCCTGCGTCAGGGGAAGGGGGAGAGAGGGAGGGGGGAAGTTGGGAGAGTGGGAACATTGAAGTCACTGTGTGTGCAGATGAGTGAAAGTGTGGAGACATTGGCTGGACTCTGTAAAGACTTTGAGAAGAAGGGGATGAAAAATACCCTAGAAATGTCCTATTACTGATGCTATGATCATATGAGTGAGAGAGAGAGAGAGAGAGTGTGTGTGTGTGTGTTTGAGAGAGAGAGAGAGAGAGAAAGAAAGTGAAAGATGGTTAGAATAAAAAATGTAAAAGTGTCTAGACCTATTCATGAATGTGTGTGTGTGTGTGTGTGTGTGTGTGTGTGTGCGCGCGCCTATGAGTGTGTGTGTGTGTGTGTGTGTGTGTGTGTGTGTGTGTGTGCGCGCATGCATGCACATGCGCAGGAGGGTTGGTGGATGGGTTTGGAGAGAAGCAAGAACTGAGAGAATGTTTGTGCACTTTAGGAGGAAAACAGATGTACATATCAAACGCCTGATAGTGACAATGTTGATGATGATGATGATTGTGACCTTTCTGCTGTGTTTGAGAGAAGACTTCCAAAATAAATGAAGTGAAAAGTGGAACAGGTCTGTTCTGTTGTGACTGTTAAGAGTTGTCTGTCTCCTGTTTCTGCCTTTACAGTCATTGCGTTGTGACTGTTAAGAGTTGTCTGTCTCCTGTTTCTGCCTTTACAGTCGTTTGTTTGTGGCTGTTGAGAGTTGTCTGTCTCCCGTGTCTGCCTTTATAGTCTTTCTATTGTGACTGTTAAGAGTTGTCTGTCTCCTGTTTCTGCCTTTACAGTCGTTGTGTTGTGGCTGTTGAGAGTTGTCTGTCTCCCGTGTCTGCCTTTATAGTCTTTCTATTGTGACTGTTAA
>JADBJO010005141.1:112500-115000 GCA_016801955.1 Conus betulinus
GTGTGGTCCATGTGTCCTGTACAGACAGGTGAAGTGTGGTCATTGTGTGGTCCATGTGTCCTGTACAGACAGGTGAAGTGTGTTCATTGTGTGGTCCATGTGTCCTGTACAGACAGGTGAAGTGTGGTCATTGTGTGGTCCATGTGTCCTGTACAGACAGGTGTGAAGTGGTCAGTGTGTGGTGCATGTGTCGTGTACAGACAGGTGAAGTGTGGTCATTGCGTGGTCCATGTGTCCTGTGAAGTGTGGTCATTGTGTGGTCCATGTGTCCTGTATAGACAGGTGAAGTGTGGCCAGTGTGTGGTCCATGTGTCCTGTACAGACAGGTGAAGTGTGGTCAGTGTGTGGTCCATGTGTCCTGTACAGACAGGTGAAGTGTGGTCAGTGTGTCCAGTGAAGTGTGGTCATTGTGTGGTCCATGTGTCCTGTACAGACAGGTGAAGTGTGGTCATTGTGTGGTCCATGTGTCCTGTACAGACAGGTGAAGTGTGGTCATTGTGTGGTCCATGTGTCCTGTACAGACAGGTGAAGTGTGTGGTCAGTGTGTGGTCCATGTGTCCTGTACAGACAGGTGAAGTGTGGTCAGTGCGTGATCCATGTGTTCAGTGAAGTGTGGTCATTGTGTGGGCCATGTGTCCAGCGAAGTGTGGTCAGTGTGTGGTCCATGTGTCCTGTACAGACAGGTGCTGTGAAGTGTGGCTATCAGTGTCGTCCTCTGCTTGACTGTGATTGCTTGGATGATGTCCGCACCGTCTTCCCTTTTTGTTAGTGTTTTTGTTTGTTGTTTGTTTGTTTTTTAGTATTGTCCAACACCTCTTAATGATCCAGTCAGAGAGAGAGAGAGAGAGAGAGATGGGCAGATATAGAGAGAAGTAGTAGAGAGGGGGTGGAGCTGAGATGGGCGGGAGGCAGGGGGGAGGAAGAGGGGGGGGGGGGGGGGGGGAGCTCGCGTTAACTAGCATATGACATAATGAGAACATTCTAAGCAAGGAATGTGCGTATGTCACATTGTGTATGAGCATATCAAACAAAAGGTAACAAAATCCCATTGACTCAGAGAGAGAGAGAGAGAGAGAGAGAGAGAGAGAGAGAGAGAGAGGCCAACCAGCTGGCGACATTGTCGTATTGACTGGGTGGAAGGTGTGTGTATATCTTCACCGCGCACAGCTGTCGTCATTTCACGTCAAACAATTCAGCTTGTAGTTCAGTCCAAGGAAAATGGCACCTGTCTGCAACGGACATTCACACACCGTTGATGTCCACAGGGACCGATGGCAATGTACTTGTTGATGGGATTGCAGGACAGAGGGTGGAACAACTTGTTAACATGCATGTACACCAAAAGTAGTACAACTTGTTAACATATATGTACATCAGAACAACTTGTTAACATGCATGCAACCAAAGTAGAACAACTTGTTAACATGCATGTACACCAAAGGTGGAACAACGTGTTAACATACATGTACACCAAAGGAACAACTTGTTAACATGCATGTACACCAAAGGTAGAACAACTTGTTAACATTCATGCACACCAAAAGTAGAACAACGTGTTACATACATGTACACCAAAGGTGGAACAACGTGTTAACATGCATGTACACCAAAAGTAGAACAACTTGTTAACATGCATGCACACCAAAAGTAGAACAACTTGTTAACATTCATGCACACCAAAAGTAGAACAACTTGTTAACATACATAAACACCAAAAGTAGAACAACGTGTTAACATACATGTACACAAAGGTGGAACAACGTGTTAACATATATGTACACCAAAAGTAGAACAACTTGTTAACATGCATATATACCAAAGGTGGAACAACATGTTAGCATACATATACACCAAAGGTAGAACAACTTGTTAATATGCATATACACCAAAGGTAGAACAACTTGTTAACATGCATGTACACCAAAAGTAGAACAACTTGTTACATGCATGTACACCAAAGTAGAACAACTTGTTAACATGCATTTACACCAAAAGTAGAACAACTTGTTAACATGCATGTACACCAAAAGTAGAACTACTCGTTAATAAATTTTAACACAAAATTGAAGAAAGCGTGTTAAATGGATATTTACTTAATTTCATGATTTTACAAAAGAAGGTAGAACGAACAAGTTATTTTGAGCTTTTTAGGACATTAAAAAGAGGTGAAAAAAGATCTGCTTTCTGTTTGGTTTACAGGAGATGGAATTTCACAAAGAGAAAACAATATACTCAACGATGAAATATACTGTAGGGAGAATAATCTTCGAAGCTTTGGTTTAAGTAAACAATTTTCGAACTTTCGGTTACAGCAAATGTTTTTTTTTCCATTATGGAAACAAAACAAAAAGACAGTATTCAATATTACTTAACATACAAGAACAAACAATGACTAACTAATAACTAGTTGTCTTGTTTAACACATCTACCCACCTGTCTGCCAGGATCTCGTCCATGTTCACGTCTCAATTGCTCACGATCGTACACACACCTGCTCATA
>JADBJO010005141.1:120000-145000 GCA_016801955.1 Conus betulinus
AAGTAAATAAGTAAGTGTGTGTGTGTGTGTGTGTGTGTGTGTGTGTGTGTGTGTGTGTGTGTGTGTGTGTGTGTGTGTGTGTGTGTGTGTGTGTGTGTGTGTGTGTGTGTTCTCTCGATGTGTGTGTGACCATGGTCTGTGGTCTGATGTCTGTGTGACCATGGTCTGATGTCTGTGTGACCATGGTCTGATGTCTGTGTGACCATGATCTGATGTGTGTGACCATGGTCAGTGGTCTGATGTCTGTGTGACCATGGTCAGTGGTCTGATGTCTGTGTGACCATGGTCTGTGGTCTGATGTCTGTGTGACCATGGTCAGTGGTGATGTCTGTGTGACCATGGTCTGTGGTCTGATGTCTGTGGTCTGATGTCTGTGTGACCATGGTCTGTGGTCTGATGTCTGTGTGACCATGTCTGTGTGTGATGTCTGTGTGACCATGGTCTGATGTCTGTGTGACCATGGTCTGGTCTGATGTCTGTGTGACCATGGTCTGTGGTCTGATGTCTGTGTGACCATGTCTGTGGTCTGATGTCTGTGTGACCATGGTCTGTGGTCTGTGTGACCATGGTCTGTGGTCTGATGTCTGTGTGACCATGGTCTGTGGTCTGATGTCTGTGTGACCATGGTCTGATGTCTGTGTGTGACCATGGTGGTCTGATGTCTGTGTGACCATGGTCTGTGGTGATGTCTGTGTGACCATGGTCTGTGGTCTGATGTCTGTGTGACCCATGGTCTGATGTGTGACCATGATGTCTGATGTGTGTGACCATGGTCTGTGGTCTGATGTCTGTGTGTGACCATGGTCTGTGTGGTCTGATGTCTGTGTGACCATGGTGACCTGATGGTCTGACCATGTCTGTCTGATGTCTGTGTGACCATGGTCTGATGTCTGATGGTCCATGGTCTGATGTCTGTGTGACCATGGTCTGTGGTCTGATGTCTGTGTGACCATGGTCTGTGTCTGTCTGATGTCTGTGTGACCATGGTCTGTGGTCTGATGTGTGTGACCATGGTCTCTGGTCTGTGTGACCATGGTCTGTGGTCCATGGTCTGATGTCTGTGTGACCATGGTCAGTGGTCTGATGTCTGTGTGACCATGGTCTGTGGTCTGATGTCTGTGTGACCATGGTCTGTGTGTCTGATGTCTGTGTGACCATGTCTGTGGTCTGATGTCTGTGTGACCATGGTCGGTGGTCTGATGTCTGTCTGTGTGACCATGGTCTGTGTGGTCTGATGTCTGTGTGACCATGGTCAGTGGTCTGATGTCTGTGTGACCATGGTCAGTGGTCTGATGTCTGTGTGACCATGTTCAGTGTCTGATGTCTGTGTGACCATGGTCTGATGTCTGTGTGACCATGGTCTGATGTCTGTGTGACCATGGTCTGTGGTCTGATGTCTGTGTGACCATGGTCAGTGGTCTGATGTCTGTGTGACCATGGTCTGTGGTCTGTTGTCTATGTTCAGGTTGACGATGTATGTTTAGGTCTGTGGTCTAATATCTATGTTCAGGTTGACGACGTATGGTGTAGTCTGTGGTCTGATGTCTGTGTGACCATGGTCTGTGTTCTGCTATCTGTGTTCAGGATGACGTTGGGCGGGTTTCAGCTCAGTCACCTGATAGTCATCTTCATCCTGATGGGCTGTGCTGCCTTCATCATCTACTGGCTCTGGAGGGATCCCTGCGGTGACCACCCGCCCAACAACTCCACAGTCACCTCCCCTTCTGCAAGGTCCGGCAGAGTGCTCTCCCATCCGGAAACGACGTCAACAACCTCGATCCCACCCGGGCGTGGAGAGATGGTGCTCTACGCCACGGAGATAGAGCCTGGCACCGTGGTGCTACAGGTGGGAACTGGAAGGGGGGTGGTGGGTGTGGTGGTGGTGGTGTGGTGGCTGAGGGGCTGGGGGCTGGGGGGGGGGGAGGGGGGGGAGGGGAATGTTCTCTACATCGGGGGGAATGTTCTTTACATCATGGAAATTGAGCCAAACAAGATGGTTCCTTAGTTGAGTTTTTGATCAAAATGGATGGAGTGGAGGGAAGGGGTGGCTACCATGGGGAGGGGGTGGGGGGGTGGGGTGGGGTTGCAGAGGGGGCGTGGGAGGGGAAAGAGAAGTGATGAGGTGGGGAAGGAAATTTACAGCAATGACTGTTACAGTATACACTAATTTCTATCTTGAGGAAATTTTCGCGCAAGGGCTGGCTGTTCCAAGAATTGATCACCTGCATGGGCTGTTCCAAGAATTGATTATCCGCATGGCTGTTCCAAGAATTGATTACCTGCATTGGGCTTTTCCAAGAATTGATTACTAGCATGGGCTGTTTCAAGAATTGATTACCTGCATGGCTGTTCCAAGAATTGATCACCAGCATGGGCTGTTCCAAGAATTGATTACCCGCATGGGCTGTTCCATGAAATGATTGCCTGCATGGGCTGTTCCAAGAATTGATTGCCTGCATGGGCTGTTCCAAGAATTGATTACCCGCCAGTGTTCCTTCATCGATAAAAGCTGATGACACATAGATGTCAGACTTTTTCCTGTTGCATAGCGATCAGTTA
Source organism: Conus betulinus (assembly GCA_016801955.1). Taxonomy (NCBI): domain Eukaryota; kingdom Metazoa; phylum Mollusca; class Gastropoda; order Neogastropoda; family Conidae; genus Conus; species Conus betulinus. The sequence continues at coordinate 122,560 of JADBJO010005141.1, forward strand.
AGCCGTCCCTAGAACAGCCTGACCCAGTTGGGCATTGAACAGGGAGTCACGTGTTACATGTTGACAGGGGTGACACACACACACACACACACACACACACACACACACACACACACACACACACACACACACACACACACACACACACACACACACACACACATCAGGCCTCCTACACACAATTAAATCAATAGATGTTAAGCCCACAATGTATGTAAAAGGAAGATGACCGGTTATGGCTCGCCTAGAAACAGAGGTGGCTATTTGCAATTGATATTGCCATTCCACACGTTGACTTCACCAGGTCTAAAGATGGAAATTGACTATAGATGACAGTATGTGAAAACATGATTGACATTGACTAGATGACAGTATGTGAAAAACATGATGGAAATTGACTATAGATGGCTGTATGTGAAAACATGATGGAAATTGACTATAGATGGCTGTATGTAAAAATAGATGTTATGCCCACAAAATTGACTATAGATGGCTGTATGTGAAAACTTGATGGAAATTGGCTATAGATGGCAGTTTGTGAAAACTTTCTTCACACTTATAAAACCGCAACCTGTAACACACGTTGGATATATATTGATTTTAGGCGGCAGTTTTCACAACTGACACGTTTTTTTTTTTCAAAATGATAAAACCGCACCTTTCTATCACACGTTCGATATGTACTGTTTATGGATAACCGTTTTCACAACTGACATGTTTTTCAAACTTATAAAACTGTAACTTTTTCGCATACGTTGGACAGAATTGATGTCTGTTTTGTCACAGTGACCTGTTTGTTGACTGTGTCCACCACAGTGTCACACTGACTTCGTTGTTGACTGTCCACCAGAGTCCTTACGGCGATCTTTTCCGAGTGTTGAGAGAATACGACTCCATCACTCAAATGGTTCCCCGACTTCCAGTCTGCCGCCGGGAACGTCACTTCCTGTCCATTACATCCCGGCCTACACCCGCGCGCACGTGCAGAACCATCCCTCCGCTCCTCCCTATCAGGAGATCACTGAAGAGCGACCTCTGGTGTCCACATCCACCGACACATGGCGACCTCTGCGTCTTCAGAGTGCAAATGACTATTGAAGTTATCTCTCTGTCAAGAGTGCAAATGACTATTGAAGTTATCTCTCTGTCAAGAGCGCAAATGACTATTGAAGTTATCTCTGTGTCTTCAGAGAGTAAATGACTGTTGAAGTTTTTTTTTTTTTTTTAGGGGGGGGTGAGGAGGGGGGTGGAGGGAGGGGCAAGTTGTTGGTGGGATTGGGGTTTTTTTTTAGGGATGAGGAGGGGGGGTGGAGAGAGGGGTGTTGGTGGGATGGTGGGGTGATATGAAGTGGGTGGACGAGGTGGTTGAAAGTTAGATGGGAGGAAGAGGAAGGGAGGTAAATGGGATTGGAAGAGAGGGAGCATGGGGAGGTGGAAAGCCGAGGAAGCGAAAGCGGTGGTTTTGTTTCATTTAAAATCGATGCTATTACTGTCGATGCTATTAGACGTCATATGTGTCAGATAAAGGGGTGTTTTTGTTTCATTTCAAATCTATGTACTGTCGAAACTGTTAGACTTCATGTGTGTCGAAAAACTAAAAACAGAAAAGAAACGTTTGACTAACTTGTTAATTTGAACTGTCTTTTAGACTTCGTATGATTAAAATGAAAACGGACAAATACAAAGTTTGAAAGACTTCTCGAACTGAATTGTCGAAGATTTAGTCATCCACGACAAACTGATCACTTTATCAATACTCCTGCTGTTGTAATTTGTCCCTCAGTTTTAATCTTTCTGTAATGACTTAGCTGACTTTCTCTGTTCAAAGTAATATGACATTATGAAGAACTGATTTTGACACTATTTGTTTTTTCCCGTTAATTTTCACATAATGTGTAAATCGAGGCTGACAGATTTGTGACCCCCCCCCCCCCCCCCCCCCCCCCCCCCCCCCCCCCCCCCCCCCCCCCCCCCCCCCACTTACCTCTATTCTGCTTTTCTCATAGAATCTATAGAAACGTTTTTTAATGTTACAATTATGTTTTGTATTGTTAACGGCGGTGATGGTTACTGGTGATGGTGTTGTTGTTGTTGTTGTCGAGGGATTACATTGTACATGTCAGATTGAAAAAGGAATAGTGTATTTCTAACAACATATCTTTATTTTCACTTACAAAGATAAATATCGGTGTATAACCAGTATCAATCAGCATGAACTGATGAAAATGAGTGTTTCTTTTTTTCTCTTTCGTTCAAAGTGGGAAACTCCCTCCCCTCCTCCCCCCTCCCCCTATTTTTTTTAAAATTATACTGTCTTCGGGGGTATCCATTTGCTGTTGATGGTGGTGGTGTTGAAGTGGTATTGCCTGTTGTTACTGTTGCTTGTTTAGTGTTGCTCTCGTTATGGACGACAATACTGAGGATGTTGATATGTCCAACTCATTGCTATCTTTTTCTCTTGTGTACTATTATTCTGTCCCACGCCAACGTAAGGTATGACAGAGGGGTTGTCAGATGTACAGTGAACTAAGGTATGACAGAGGGTTGTCAGATGTACAGTGAACTAAGGTATGTACACAGAGGGTTGTCAGATGTACAGTCAACATGACTCAGAGGGTTGTCCCATGACGAGGCGCAGTGAACGGACTGCGTGAAGTCTGCAGGGTTGTCAGATGATGTGACAATGTCCACAAATAGCTTCAATGAACTGACCGCTGCTGCAAGTTGGCTACAAGCTGGACGATGCTTACGTCATTCATCAGTCCAGATATATTCGCTTCAGGCACAGACTGGCATGAGAGCCGGAAAGAAATTCCCAGATTGTACCATTTAAAAAAAAATCTTTCTTTTTTTCGTTTTTATTTGTTTCTTTCTTTCGTTATTTATGATCCTTATTTAAAAAACTACAATATTTTTTTTTTCTTGCCGGAGCGTAGTCAGAGCGCAGTGCGGCCACAACTAAACTTAGATCATCTACGAACCATCACCGTCCAGCAGTTTTGGATAAATGGATGGGGGGAGGGGGAGGGGGGGAGGAGGGGGGATAGTGCTCGGTGAGGCAGACTTCATGGAAATTTATAGAGCAGTGGACTGTCCCTGTCTTGTCCCCGGCTAGAACGGAACAATCATCGCCCCCCCCCCCCCCCTCCCCTCCGCCTTCTACTGCCCACTCTCCCACCCTCACAGAAAACCCACCACAGCAGAGATATCTGGGCTTAGTCCTGTGGCCATGGTCCATGTAGGTGGGCGTAGTCCTGTGGATATGGTCCATGTAGGATGGGCGTAGTCCTGTGGACATAGTCCATGTAGGATGGGCGTAGTTCTGTGGACATGGTCCATGTAGGATGGGTGTAGTCCTGTGGACATAGTCCTATGTAGGATGGGGCTGTGTAGTGGTCCTGTGGACATGGTCCATGTAGGATGGGTGTAGTAGTCCTGTGGACATGGTCCATGTAGGATGGGTGTAGTCCTGTGGACATGGTCCATGCAGGATGGACGTAGTCCTGTCATCATGGTCCATGTAGGATGGGCGTAGCCCTGTGGACATGGTCCATGTAGGATGGGCGTAGTCCTGTAGTCCTGTTGACATAGTCCATGTAGGATGGATGGGTGTAGTCCTGTGGCCATGGTCCATGTAGGATGGGTGTAGTCCTGTCATCATGGTCCATGTAGGATGGGCGTAATCCTGTTGACATAGTCCATGTAGGATGGGTGTAGTCCTGTGGACATAGTCCATGTAGGATGGGTGTTTAGTCCTGTGGACATGGTCCATGTAGAATGGATGTAGTCCTGTGGCCATGGTCCATGTAGGATGGGCGTAGTCCTGTGGACATAGTCCATGTAGGATTGGCGTAGTCCTGTGGACATAGTCCATGTAGGATGGGTGTAGTCCTGTGGACATGGTCCCATGTAGGATGGGCGTAGTCCTGTAGGGACATAGTCCACATAGGATGTGGCGTAGTCCTGTGGACATAGTCCATGTAGGATGGGTGTAGTCCTGTCATCATGGTCTATGTAGGATGGGCGTAGTCCTGTGGACATAGTCTATGTAGGATGGGTGTAGTCCTGTGGACATAGTCTATGTAGGATGGGTGTAGTCCTGTGGATCATAGTCCATGTAGGATGGACGTAGTCCTGTGGACATGGTCCATGTAGGATGGGCGTAGGATGCGGTGGCGCTGGAAGATGCGGTGGCTGACCCACCGTCACACATCTGCAGTCCTTCCCCCAACAGCACTCTCTTGTACCCCCCCCCCCCCTCCTCCCCCTCTTCACTTAGTGACCCTGGGTGAAAAATGGTACAGAACGGGCCACCAGCCAGTCGTAGCACTTACAGCTGTCACCCCCTTTACAATGCCACTGCATGACTGACACACGCGCCACTTCAGAACAAAGCTGTCCCTAGGGTAACCCTCTCCCCTCCCCCTCCCCCCCCCCCGCTCCCCTCCTCTCTCCCCCCTCCACCTCCCCCTGCACGCCTCCCCTCTGTGACCAAAACGTCCAAAACAAAAGCTACGGTATTTTTTTATGGTCGAAAATAAACAAATGATTTTAGGTACAGTAAAACTGTCATCAGGTTGTAGTTACATACATATATTTTGATGTCACACACACACACACACACACACACACACACACACACACACACACACGCACGCACGCACGCACGCACGCACGCACGCATGCACGCACGCACGCACGCACGCACACACACACACACACACACACACACACACACACACACACACACATTTTGGTGTGATAGACAGACATATTTTGATGTGATACATACATATTGATGATACATACAAATGTTTTGGTGTGATACGCACATATATTTGGTGTGATACATAAATATATTTTTGATGTCATAAAGCACAACAGTGTGCTTTTCTTTGGTGTTAAAAAAAGATATGTATGGACAGTTACGACGTATGTTTTCATCACTACAAATAGCAAGAAGTAAAAATCCTACCAGCTGATGCTGTAGAAGATGCGTTATAAAGGTTGTTTCTTCCATACTGCATGGCTTAGATATATGGGGGTACGAACACTGCACTGTTCTGGACAACTACACGAACATTTTGTTAAAGTGTGTGTCACATCTAAACCAGTGTCTTATGTGATTCTTATGAAAACCCTTTGTTTTTAATATATCAGTTTTACTTGCTATTAAAGCATCGTATGATGAGGTTCTTGACTGATTAAATGACACAGTGAAACGGTTTTTTTTGTTTGTTTTGTTTTGTTTTTTGTAAATTATATTCAGTTGTATGAAATCACCATGTTCGTTTTTTTTTTTGCACGTATGTCCATGAAAGGGTTATGTTCGAGAATGACTAATTGACAGTGGGTAGGATTGACACTGGATAGGATTGACACGGGGTAGCTTTGACACTGGGTAGGATTCATGATGGTAGGATTGACACTGGGATTGACACTGGGTATCATTGACACTGGGTATGGCTGACTCTGGGTAGGATCGACACTGGTAAGATTGATAATGGGTACAATTGACACTGGGTAGGATTGAGAATGGGTACAATTGACACTGGGTAAGATTGAGAATGGGTACAATTGACACTCGGTAGGATTGAAACTGGGTACAATGACACTGGGTAGGATTGACACCAGGTAGGACTGACACTGGGTACGATTGACACAGGTACAATTGACACTGGGTAAGATTGTCACTGGGTAGGATTGACACTGGGTAGGACTGAGAATGGGTATGATTGGGTTCAATAGTCTAGGCATTTGTGAGAATAATTATCTGTCTGACAGTATGAAAATGCATTGCTTCAACGTCGGAGGAACGTTTTAGAAGAGTCTGATTATCGTCCATTCTACCGGCATTTCGGAACTCTTTGATCTGAAAAAGAACAGGAATACTGGGTGTAGAAGTCACATACTACAAAGTAAATTAGGCAGAAAAGATGACGGAGGATAAACTATGTTACTGACTATAAACGAAGGAGGTATAATTTCATTTATCACGGACCATCATCATCATTAGAACTTTAAAAAAAAAAAAACATTTCTACGTACTGTTTACAGGGGGTAAAAAGTCTGTCAATGATAAGTATCTTTCGTAGTCTGACTGAATTTAAAAAGCTCATTACGAACCACCAGATCACTAACGTTTTTTTTTAACCGATTTCTTCAGTTTTTGTTTAACCGTGTGGTAAGTCTGTCCATTGTATGATTCACAGTGTGTCTAGTCTGTCCACATATGACTCACAGTGTGGTTAGTCTGTCCACATATGATTCACAGTGTGGTTAGTCTGTCCACGTATGATTCACAGTATGGTTAGTCTGTCCACACATATCATTCACAGTATGCTTAGTCTGTCCACATATGATTCACAGTATAGTTAGTCTGTCCACATATGATTCACAGTATGCTTAGTCTGTCCACATATGATTCACAGTGTGCTTAGTCTGTCCACATATGATTCACAGTGTGCTTAGTCTGTCCACATATGATTCACAGTATGCTTAGTCTGTCCACATATGATTCACAGTATGGTTAGGTTGTCCACATATGATTCACAGTGTGGTTAGGCTGTCCACATATGATTCACAGTATGGTTAGGCTGTCCACATATGATTCACAGTGTGGTTAGGGCTGTCCACATATGATTCACTGTGTGTTATTCTGTCCATATATGATTCACAGTGTGTTTGGTCTGTCCACATATGATTCACAGTGTGGCTGGTCTGTCCACATATATGATGGTAGCGTTGTATCTGATATGCTCCACACAGGGGTCAGAGAGGAATACAATTTGAATCCTACATCTTTTTTTTTGTGTGTTGTGTGTGTATGCATGTATATGTGTGTGTGTGTACCTGAGTGCATGCGCGTACGTGCGTGCTTGCGTGTGTGTGTGTGTGTGTGTGTGTGTGTGTGTGTGTGTGTGTGTGTGTGTGTGTGTGTGTGTGTGTGTGTGTGCGTGCGTGCGTGCGTGCGTGCGTGCGTGCGTGTGTGTGTGTGTGTGTGTGTGTGTGTGTGTGTGTGTGTGTGTGTGTGTGTGTGTGTGTGTGTGTGTGTGTGTGTGTGTGTGTGTGAGAGAGACAGACAGACAGACAGCGTGCGTGAGAGACAGAGTGAGAGAGTGAGAGTGTGTGTGTGAGAGTGAGTGACGTGACAGACAGTGAGAGAGAGAGAGAGAGAGAGAGAGAGAGAGAGAGAGAGAGAGAGAGAGAGAGACGTGAGAGAGAGAGCAAGTGTTTGCCTGCAGACTATTTTCACTTACACACAAAACTCCTGAGGCGGAACGAATTGTGCAGACGTCCCAAGAATGTTTGAACTGCTGACAGTAGCTTAGAGTGTCACGCTGAGGACCCATAATGTTTGAACTGCTGACAGTAGCTTAGAGTGTTACACTGGGGACCCATAATGTTTGAACTGCTGACAGTAGCTTAGAGTGTTACACTGGGGACCCATAATGTTTGAACTGCTGACAGTAGTTAGAGTGTTACACTGGGGACCCATAATGTTGAACTGCTGACAGTAGCTTAGAGTGTGTACACTGGGGACCCATAATGTTTGAACTGCTGTCAGTAGCTTAGAGTGTTACACTGGGGACCCATAATGTTTGAACTGCTAACAGTAGCTTAGAGTGTTACACTGGGGACCCATAATGTTTGAACTGTTGACAGAAGCTTAGAGTGTTACACTGGGGACCCATAATGTTTGAACTGTTGACAGAAGCTTAGAGTGTTACACTGGGGACCATAATGTTTTGAACTGTTGACAGAAGCTTAGAGTGTTACACTGGGGACCCATAATGTTTGAACTGCTAACAGTAGCTTAGAGTGTCACTGGGGACCCATAATGTTTGAACTGCTGACAATAGCTTAGAGTGTTACACTGGGGACCCATAACGTTTGAACTGTCGACAATAGCTTAGAGTGTTACACGGGGGACCCAGAATGTTTGAACTGCTGACAGAAGCTTAGAGTGTTACACTGGGGACCCAGAATGTTTGAACTGTTGACAGAAGCTTAGAGTGTCACACTGGGGACCCAGAATGTTTTGAACTGCTGACAGTAGCTTAGAGTGTTACACTGGGGACCCATAATGTTTGAACTGTTGACAGAAGCTTAGAGTGTCACACTGGGGACCCAGAAACGTTTGAACTGCTGACAGAAGCTTAGAGTGTTACACTGGGGACCCATAATGTTTGAACTGTTGACAGAAGCTTAGAGTGTTACACTGGGGACCCATAATGTTTGAACTGCTGACAGTAGCTAGAGTGTTACACTGGGGACCCATAATGTTTGAACTGCTGACAGAAGCTTAGAGTGTTACACTGAGGACCCACGTAGTGAATCAGCCATGGTCCAACAAAACAACGGTGCTCGATGAAAGCTGTGCTCAGACACGTCTGCTGGCACACAGACATTTATGACTGTGTCTAGGACCCTGGCCGCGGAAGCCAGTGCTGGGTCTAATATAGGCCACATAGCATCATTCATCTTCGCCATAGTCAGAGGCATCATAGCATCATTCATCTTCACCATAGTCACATAGCGTCATTCATCTTCACCATAGTCACATAGCATCATTCATCTTCGCCATCACCATAGTCACAGACATCATTCATCTTCACCATAGTCACAGACATCATAGCATCATTCATCTTCACCATAGTCACATAGCATCATAGCATCATTCATCTTCACCATAGTCACATAGCATCATTCATCTTCACCATAGTCACAGACATCATAGCATCATTCATCTTCACCATAGTCACATAGCATCATTCATCTTCACCATAGTCACAGACATCATAGCATCATCCATCTTCACCATACACATAGTCACATAGCATCATAGCATCATCATTCCATAGCAGTCTTGATTAGGAATCGTATCACAAAAGTAGGGTTCACAATTGCCATCCTCAGAACCACCAATTTACCCCCCCGCCCTCTCTCACCATAGCTCTCTGATTCTGTCTGTCTGTTTGTTCTAGTTATTCTAAACAAAAAAAGTCTCACAAAAGTAGGGTTCACAACTCTCTCTCTCATCTCTCAGAATCTCCAATTTGTCTGTCCCACCTGTCACACCCCACCCCCTCTCTCTCTCTCTCTCTCTCTCTCTCTCTCTCTGTCTCTCTCTCTCGGGGGAGTGTACGAGTACTCTTCAGTGCATGACGTGTCTGACATCGGTCTGGCTATTTCTGTACAGTACGACTGTTGGTGGTCACTCTCTGAGGTTGACAGTTGGTCATCGTACCTGTGTTGGACCATGTCTGCAGTACCGCTCGTGTTCCGGTCAACATGCGGATGTTTTGTGACTGTATTTTTGAATTTCATGTGTCGCCGGGCCAAGAAGAAGAAAGAATGGAGATGTCGGACATGAAGGGCGAGATCTTGGCGAGACGGTGTCATGGTTGGATTGACCCTCATTGTGTTTTTCTGGAGCGGTATTCTCATGCAGTGCGGTGACATTGAACTTAACCCTGGCCTTCCTAAGTCTGCCAGTGCAAAGCAGTCCCGACTGACGAACAGCAGCTGGAGGGTGAGTCTGGACAAAGGCTTTGCAGGTCAGGAGGACGGTGGACAGTCAATGAGGCACGAGGAAGGTAAGATGGGGTCAGAAGTGACCTTGACAGACGTCATGACCATGTTGACTGGCTTGTGTCAGAACTTCGACATTATGCAGGGTACGTTGGACAAGGTCCAAAGAGACCTCAGGGAGATAAAAGACTCTTTCTGGACTCTGAAAAGTTAAGTTCGGGTTCTTACTGAAGAATATAAATCTGAAGACAGTCGAATCATGAACTCGACTAATCGAATAAGTGCATGCAAGAACAACTGAAAGCTTTAGAAAGAAAAACGGACGGTTTAGGGTGGCGATCAAGGAGAGAAATAATATCATTTTGCATGGAATTCCCAGAGCTGATTCAAAGAGAAATGATATCATTGTGCATGGCATTCCCAGAGCTGATTCAAAGAGAAATGATATCATTGTGCATGGAATTCCCAGAGCTGATTCAAAGAGAAATGATATCATTGTGCATGGAATTCCCAGAGCTGATTCAAAGAGAAATGACATCATTGTGCATGGAATTCCCAGAGCTGATTCAAAGAGAAATGATATTATTGTGCATGGAATTCCCAGAGCTGAAAGGGACACGCCTGAAGAATATGAGGACATGCTGACTGACAAGATGAATGTGACTGATGACTTCTCCTTTGTCAGAATTCATCGTGTGAAAGCTAAACGGGATTCTCCAGTGATAGCCAGATGCACATTTTCTAAAGAAAAGTTTAAGATCTTGAAGGCGAAGTGGAAACTGAAAGGGAGTAACCTTTTTGTGGGAGAGGACTACTCTCAGCGAGTTAGGTCAATTAGGAAAAAAAAAATGTCATCTCGTCTGAGAGCTGCCAAAGATCAGGAAAAGAGGGCCACCATGATCTACGACCACGTGGTCATCGAAGGGAGGAAACTCTTTTCTGACTGGTGATGACACAAACATCGTAGAGTTGCCATAGGAACACGGCAAGCCTAGTCAAACAAATGATCTTGATGAGTTGGATAGTTTTTGTGTCAGTAGGTTAGGTATAAATACGAGTGGGCAACATTTTGGATAGACACCGGTTTTAAGGGGATGATTTAAAGTGCAGGCGAACGCAGTACGGGCAATTCATAATAGAAAATCTGACAGTCCGTGTTCAGATAGGGAGAGGGAGTTTGTTTACAGCGAGGATAGTGGTACGCATGCACCCTTGTGTGTTTCAGAGAGTGTGAAAAGCTTGTCCGGATGCGTGCAGGATAATAAAGAAATGTGTGACAGTGTCGGTGTTCTGAAAGACAGAGGGCTTCTCTGGTGATTAATGGAAATCACTCTGTATTGGAGAATGTTAGCAACACAAGAAGCTATTCTGTGCTACATTGGAATGTTTGTGGTTTACTCTCTAAACTGTCGGATCCTGATGTTATTGAATATGTTTCTTCTATTGATTTCATTTGTCTTGTTGAAACTTTCGATGACAATTTTCAGTCTTCCATATTTTCTGATCATTACATGTTTGTTAAGCCTGCAGTTAAATTTACTCAGTGTGGAAGGAGATGAGGAGTGTGGGTGTGTGGTGGGTGGGTGGGTGTGTGTGTGTGTGTGTGGTGTGTGTCTGTGTGTGTGTGATATGTCTAATAAGAAATAATCTCATGAAATATAAGTCAACAGTGAGTACTGACTGTGATAATGTCTTGTTGTTTCTTATTGATTAAAAAGGCATATTTTTTTTACGAATAACATTCAATATGTTTGTTCGTATGTTCACCCAGAAAAAGTCTCCATACTATTCTGTTTAACGTTGATAACGGTATCAATCAACTGGAGAATTGTGTGATAGATAATTTGTAGTACAAGGATAAAATGTCAGTATTGATGTGTGGTGACTTTAACAGCCGAACTGCCGATGTTTCACCGTAACATGATGAACAACAAAATATTTTCATAGTTTGATAAATGTGGTATTGTTGAAATTAGACGTCACTCTGAAGATACGGTGTTAGATGCTTACGGCAAAAGTTTACTAAACATGTTTAACGCTCTAGACTTACACATATTTTAAACGGTGTATGTCCTGGTGATGACAATTTCTGTTTTTTATTATCAGTGAATCTGGTATCTGGTAGTAGTGTGAATGACTATTTTGTTGCTTCTTCTGACCCTTTTAATGTGTCAAACAATCTTCTTGTAACCTTCATGTAAAAGAACGGATGGAATCAGACCACATGCCTCTTGAATTTCATGTGAATGTATCTGGTACTATTGATTGTGAAAATATAAAGCAAGAAACGAAGGAGAATATATATATAAATTTGTTTGGAATAAAAAACTGCACCAAGACTCCGTTAATACGATGCATTCGGATGAAAACAAAAACAGAGTTTCTGCATGCTACTGATTTGACAGATATAATGTAAATGATGCTCTTGATGTGTGTGTATTAATACTGTTAAAGAAGCCGGTAAATGTATGAAAAAAACGAGTATGTGTGAACTGGACAAAAGACTGAATGACTGATTTGATCTCGAGTGTTTATCAGCCAAAAGAATGGTGAGGAGGTTACATATGGTATGGAAGAGAATCTTAGATATAAAAAAAAAAATGACCGGCACTTATACTGTGTATCACGATCAGAATATGCACATTTATTATATACGAAGCAAAAGTGTACACAGCGATGAAATGTCCAAAGAAATCGTCACTAATATGGACAGCCAAGACGACTTTTAGAAAAGCGTCAATCAGGATGAAAAACACGAGCACAGAAACAAAATAGAATTGCTATGGAGCAATGGCATTGCCCATTTTAAAACGTGTTGGAAAAGGAGATCAGGACTGATACAGATGCTTGTGGAAATGAAACATCATTATATGATGAATATTCTGATTTTTTTGGTAATGCAGCAGGGCCGATGGATTTAAATTCTTGGTGAATTCTTTTAAACGTAGGGGACTTTGGCATCAACTTTTCTTAAGTTTCAAAACGGAGTGACTGAGGGTGGAAATGAAGCAAAATTTAGAAAGAGAGGGGGGTAGTTAGCGCCAAGGACATTGAAAAACAAAGTGCAGGACAAGACACAATGCATTTTGACCTCTAGGGTCTTCTTCAGGCGAAAAAAACAAATAACATTTAGGACACTAAAAACGAAGAACGGGAAACCACTTATCTCCTCACATTCGCCGCACGACACACACACACACACACACACACACACACACACACACACACACACACACACACACACACACACACACACACACACACACACACACACACACACACACACACACACACACAGGTTTCGGAATTTCAAAGGGGGGGGGGGGGGGGGGGGGGGGGGCAGGCTGGAAGGTGGTAATGTCTGTCACTGGTCTCAGTCATTCTAAATGCATTTTGGCCACGTGCCAACTGTGTCAACACTGATTTACATTTCGTCATTCCCATCCCTCTCCGTTCCCCTCCTTCATCCTCCCTTTATTCCCGCCCCCTCCTTCCACCACCAGCTCATGCACACACCCCCCCCCCCCCCGCCCCCCTCTCCCCTCTGGTTCTTTCAGGTCAGATGGAACGTGCCTTCATTCTGTGGTGTAAAGGTGGAAGTAAAGCACTACAAGCACATGCACCTCTCTGGTGTTACCAAGTCAGCCGCTCTTTTGTTAGAAGGTGAATGGTGAAGGCTATGTCAACACCCTATCTTACCTCAGGGTCTATGTCCCCCTCTTTTCTATAGCAGTGTTATGATCCTCCGTGTCTCTTTGCACTATGTTTTGCACCATGTCTCCTTGTGCTACGTCTCTTTGCACCACGTCTCCTTTCACCATGTCTCCTTGCACTATGTCTCTTTGTACTGTCTCTTTGCACTATGTCTCTTTGCACTATGTCTCTTTGCACTGTCTCTTTGCACTATGTCTCTTTGCACTGTCTCTTTTGCTGTCTCTTGCACTATCTCTCTTTGCACTGTCTCTTTGCACTATGTCTCGTTGCACAAGTCTCGTTGCACTATGTCTGGTTGCACTATGTCTCTTTGCACTGTCTTGTTGCCTGTGTTTCTTTGCACTGTGTTTATTTGCACTATGTCTGTTTGCACTATGTCTCGTTGCACTGTTTCGTTGCACTATGTCTCTTTTCACTGTCTCTTTGCACTATGTCTCGTTGCACTGTGTCTCTTTGCACTATGTCTCTTTCACTGTCTCTTTGCACTATGTCTCGCTGCACTATGTCTCGTTGCACTATGTCTCTTTGCACTGCACTATGTCTCTTTGCACTGTCTCTTTGCACTGTTTCTTTGCACTATGTGTCGTTGCACTGTGTGTCTCTGCACTATGTCTCCTTGCACTGTGTCTATTTGCACTGTGTTCTTTTGCACTATATCTCGTTGCACTACTATGTCTCTTTGCACTATGTCTGTTTTCACTGTCTCTTTGCACTATGTCTCTTTGCGCTATGTCTCTTTTTCACTGTCTCTTTGCACTGTTTCTTTGCACTATGTCTCTTTGCACTATGTCTCTTTGCACTGTTTCTTTGCGCTATGTCTCTTTTCACCGTCTCTTTGCAGTATGTCTCGTTGCACTATGTCTCTTTGCACTATGTCTCTTTGCACTATGTTTCCTTGCACCACATCCGGACACGTATCAAGAGTTCTCCCTGCTCTGCCCTGTGTGGTGCTAAACAGTGCAGAATGTGTACCACACAGTCCAGAATGTGTACCACACAGTGAACACATATGTATTTGGACACACATGGTTATGTGGATAATTGGACAAGTGCACAAACTCATCGAAACCATCTGTGTTGGTGATTAGTTCTTATCGTTCTGAAAAGTGTGCAGAGTGTCCTCATATATATATATTGAACCATGTCGTTCTGAAAACAGTCACGACCTATTCAAAATGAAAAAAAAAAAAAGAAAATGATGCTGCGCTTTTGTCCATACAGAACAGCCTTTGGATCTATTTGGAATGAGGGACTATGATCTTATTCAAAGGAGTGTGTAGAAAAAAATTCATTGTATAAATAAAAGAAATTGTCTCGTTAAAAACTGGCACCTTTTGTTAATGGGCAAAACTCTTTCTTTTTTCGGTGGTGACAGAGGTGTCTAACAAGGCGGACACCTTTCCCTAGCCTCGTTTAGTTTGTTTTGAATTATATCTTGCACAGTTTCCAGAGATCAACATTATACATATTCAAATATGGCTGTGAGTGTATATTTCTCTTTATGCCAACTACACAATGTTGCCATGTGACCGGACGCAAGGTTTGGAGAAAACATTTGAAGTTCCTCATCATCACTGTTATCAATGGACACTATATATATATATATATATATATATATATATATATATATATATATATATATATATATATATATATATATATATACTGTTTTTAATGTCTGTGAAAATCCATACACATGTTTTATTACCGCCATAATTAATCTCAGTTTGTACACATTTAGTTGCTTGGGAATCGAGTTTCACTGGACAAGAAAGCTCTTCAAAGGTAACCATTTTATCGTGACAAAGCTCAAAGAGCTATGTTTTCATCGTCACAGAGGGCTACAAATCAGTCATGTCCCTTGAGTACCATATTACATCCAAACTATACGTACAGCGTGTTTTACTTCACCATCGTGAGATAAGCGGTCTTGAAGAAATTCATGTTTTTGAGTAACAGTTGCAAGTTAAACTGATGATTTTTCTTCTTTGGATTCAATAGGAGTGCAACGATTCGTACGATTTAAGGTGGCACTAAGGTTTCTTCACTTTCAATTTTAGTTACATCACACATAAACTTTTGATGTCATTTATTACCTGAAATTTCCGTGAAAGATTCCTGTCAACTGCATGAAATGTGTATGATGTGCAAATGGAAGGTATCTATTCTTAACTGAAAATACGTTTCAATGTGTAGGGGATGCTCCAAGTTTTCAATCTATTCCTAACTGAAAATAGGTTTCAACATGTATGGGATACTCCCAGTTTTCAATCTGTTCCTTACTGAAAAGAGATTCAAATATGTATGGGATAATCCAAGTTTTCAATCCAAGCCTTTGATTTGTAACATATAAGAACTCCACTCTAAGAAAAATACAAGGTTGACTGACACCTCTCCCTCTCTCCCTCCAAACTGTCTTGCTATAAAATTCATGTTTTAATGTGTGATCTTTTGAGTGGAAACAAATCTGTTCTTTCAAAAGTAGCAGAGTATATTCAGTTAGAAAACATTGCAAAAGCAAATTATATCCATTTATGTTTTGGTTTATTTACATTTGGTGTACAGTGGACCTGCACACTGCTTTATATTAAACTGACACCAATGAATTGAAGAAGAACAGAATCACTGCGCCCAGGTCTCAGAAGTTACTGTTCGTCTTTGTTTCCATTGTATGTTATTCCTCTGCCAGTAGATGACCCAACAGGTCGAAACGTGCTGTGTTTATTTTCATAATATTTGATCGTGTGTTTGTTCCTCTGTTTGGCGGCCTAGTAAATTTCTCTTCTTCTTTTTTTTGTCTTGTTTTGATTTCTGCCAGTAGTCACACCCCACTGGAAACCAAAGATTTGTTTTTCTCCATGCCCTACAATAGGTTGGAGGACTAATACTTTGAACGCTTGTGTGTGTGTGTGTGTGTGTGTGTGTGTGTGTGTGTGTGTGTGTGTGTGTGTGTGTGTGTGTGAGTGCGAATGTGTGTGTGTGTGTGTGTGTGTGTGTGTGTGTGTGTGTGTGTGTGTGTGTGTGTGTGCCACCACTTGCTCTAGACATAAACAGCCAAAAGTCCATTTGTTGACTCGAGTTGAAGAAACTGGATCGAACCAGCTCCCCCCCCACCCCCCTCCTCTCCTATATTCCCCCCCCCCCCCCCCCCCCCCCCGCCTTTCCCTCCTTTCCTTGCCTTCTTTCTAATCCCAGAGTCTGATCCAGTCCAGTGTGTCAGGGGCACCAAGAAGGGGGGGGGGGCGAGGGCTTCCTATTCATGATTTTTTTCTCGGGTCTTTCCGCCCCATTTTCTCTGCCTCCCAATTCTGCGGAGGGTTGAGCACTGTGCGTTTTAAAAGGACTGTGCGTGTAAGGGCGTGCGTTCAAAGTATATGAAATATCAAATGTCATTGACAAGTAGGGCAACATAAGGCACCTGGACTAGAAACACCAGTTCACTGACACCACATCGGTCAGGCACCTTTAAGGGCGCCATAAAGTCTGATGTGGGATAAAGTGGGTCTTTTGAGTGGAAACAAGAGAGAGAGAGAGAAAGTAGCAGAGTATATTAAGTTAGAAACATTGCAAAAGCAAGAGATCCAGAGATGTTTTGGTTTATTTACATTTGGTGTACAGTCGACCTGCACACTGCTTTATATTAAACTGAAACCAATGAATGTGAAGAAAAAAACAGAATAACTGCGCCCAGGTGTCAGAAGTTACTGTTCGTTCTTTGTTTCCATTGTTTGTTATTCCTCTGCCAGTAGATGACCCAATAGGTCGAAACGCGCTGTGTTATTTTCATAATATTTGATCGTGTGTTTGTTCCTCTGTATGGCGACCCAGTCTAATTTCTCTCTCCTTTTTTTGTGTGTATGTCAGTGTTTTGATTTCCGCCAGCAGTCACACTCCACTTGGAAACCAAAGATTTGTTTTCAGTCTGTGTGCCCTACAAGAGGTTGGAGACTAATACTTTGAACGCTTGTGTGTGTGTGTGTGTTTGTGTAGTGTGTGTGTGTGTGTGTGTGCGCGCGCGCGCGCGCGCGCATGCGTGCGTGCGTACATACCTGCGTGCGAGCGCGCTTTCGTGTGTGTGTGTGTGTGTGCGTGTGTGTCTTTCTGTCAGAGAGTAGAGAGAGTCTGTGTCTTTCTGTCAGAGAGAGAGAATGTGTGTGTGTGTGTGTGCTGCGTGCATGCGTGCGTGCGTGCGTGCGTGCGTGTGTGTGTGCGTGCACACGCCCGCGCGTCGCGTGCCATATTGCTCTGTGACATAAACAGTCAATCTCCATATTGGTGACTCTCTTGAAGAAACTGGATCGAACCAGCTCTCCCCCTTTCTGTCAGTCTCCTACGCTTTCCCCCCCCCTGCCCCCCCTGTAAATTTGTTCGCCCCCCCCCCCCCCCCCTCGGTTCCCTGCTATCCTTACCTCCTTTTAACCCCGGAGTCTGATCCAGGTGCAATGTCAGGGGCACCAAGAAGGGGGGGGGGGGGGGGGGGGGCGGTGGGGGGCGGGCTTCCTATTCATGATGTTTTTCTCGGGTAGGCCTTTCCGCCCTTTCTCTGGGGTCCCCAGTTCTGCGGAACAGACTGTGCGTTGCAAAAGGACTGTGCGTGTACGGGCGTGACATCGAAGTAGGTGAAAGCATATCAACTAGGCACCTGGACTACCAACACCAGTCAGACCACATCGGTCAGGCACCTCTTTAAGGGCAAATATCTTTTAACACTCCATAAAGTCTGATGTGGGATAAAGTGGGTAGAGAAGGGGAAATATCTTTTAGAGAGAGAGAGAGAGAGAGAGAGAGAGAGAGAGAGCTCGGGGGGGGGAGCTACAGACGGTGGAGCGGATTAACGAAAGGAAGACGGTCGAAGCAAAAAGGGAAGGGTGGTCAGTGTGTCTGCCTGTATGTCTGTGTGTCTCCCTGTCAGTCTGTCAGTAAGTCTGTGTGTCTTTCTGTCCGTCTCTTTGTCTGTGTGTCTGTGTGTCTTTCTGTCAGTCTGTGAATGTATTTGTCACAGTCTGTGTGTCTGTGTGTCTTTCTGTCAGTCTGTAAATCTGTGTGTCTGTCTTTCTGTCTTTACATATGTCTGCGTCTTTCTGTCTGTCTGTGTGCGTGTCTTTCTGTCAGTCTATATGTCTGTGTGTCTTTCTGTCAAATCTATATCTTTGTGCCTCTCTGTCAGTCTGTATGTCTGTGTGTCTTTCTGTCAGTCTGTACGCTTTTTCCTGGATCTGCACGGTCTGTAAATTTGTTCGCCGTCTGTCTGTCTGGTGGTCTGTCTCGGTGTACGTGCTATGAGCATGTGTGTCTGTTTGACCGCGCACTCGAACCCACGTGTGTGCAACATACATGAGTGAGAGAGAGAGAGAGAGAGATCGAGAGAGAGAGAGAGAGAGAGAGAGAGAGAGAGAGAACAACAAAAAAAATATTCAGTGTAGGCCATGGGCCCCTTCTATGGGGTTACATTATCGGAATAGCCATTCATGCAACAAGGTAACGTTACATTGTCTGACATGAAGAATCAGAAAAGCATATCAACTGTGCACAGAGATTGTAACACATGAGTTTTTTTCCCTGAGCTAAAACTGTGCGCCTCTTAAGGCTTCGTATAAGCACGTGCAAATGTCTTTCAAAAGCCCTTCATTTTAATTACCAAAAAAAGCAGTCTCTCCTTTGCTGCCAAATAAATGCCTTTTCTGAAAGCACAATGTCACTTTTCTTCATATTCACTCTGAGCTTAAATCTAGATGTTACCTGGTATAGATTATTTAAGTGGGTTTGGAGGCCATCTGGAGTTTCAGACAATAAAGCTATGTCAACAGATAATAGCACAATCAATAGTTCAACAAAATGTGTGGGGGGAAAAGTTGCGCCATGACCTCCATTTTCTATTATTTCTAAAGCCAATTCATTTATAAACAAAGAGAAAAGAACAGAACTACAAGCATCTCCTTGTTTTACACCCTGTGTTCAATTGAAATAGTCAGTGAATTTCCCCATAGATCTGACATAGATGTTCAATATTCTTGTACATACTTTTAATGCACTGAAATAATTTACCATTGATGCCATTTTTTTTTTGTACTGGCCAGAGTAGTTTTCTAGACACCGAGTCGAAAGCTTTCTCGAAATCAGTGAAAGTACATATAACTTACGATTAAATGGAAATTGCTTTTGACTAACCGCTAAAAGGATAAGCATGTGATCGACGGTAGAATGATTTTTCTTTTAAACCAGCTTATATTCACCAGTGATGTTGTTATGATCGACACATTTCTGAAATCTGTTGTTAATAATAGAACTGTACGATTTGCTACTTTATCTGAGGGTGAAATCCCTCTGTAATTACCACGATCATTTACTGTTTCTTTTTTAAATAGTGGAATGATGATAGATTCAGTCCGGTTTTCTGGATATAGACCTTTCTTAAAGAGAATATTAAAAATCTGACAAAGAAGTCAATGACAATGCCGTCTTCATTCTCCAATTAAACTATCGGGACCAGCAGATTTTTCACTCTTTAGATATGTGTGTGTGTGTGTGTGTGTGTGTGTGTGTGTGTGTGTGTGTGTGTGTGTGTGTGTGTGTGTGTGTGTGTGTGCGTGCGTGCGTGCGTGCGTGCGTGTGTGTGTGTGTGTGTGTGTGTGTGTGTGTGTGTGTGTGTGTGTGTGTGTGTGTGTGTGTGTGTGTGTGTGTGTGTGTGTGTGTGTTTAATCGTTAACAGCACATCCTCTTTTGAAATAGTACTGTCAAACAAGTGTGCTTCATCAGTTGTTTATGTATTAATTTGGTTTCACTGTCTTCATCTACTTTCAGTAGACCTTTGAAACGCTGGTGCCACTCCTCAGTGGAAATGGTATTGGGTGCATAGGATGTATTAGGAGAAATCTTCCTTACATTTCGCCAGGATTCCTTTTTATTATGAACTGAAATAATCAAGTCATTGAATAAAGATTTATATGCTCTTTTTGCTTCCTTTGCAGCCATTGTTTTGTATTCTCGTCGGGCCTTACAATACTCAAAGCTGCCTTCCTTATCTAAGGTTCTGCAAAACACTCTTAAACGTTTCCTCGTGTTTAATTTTGGTCGCCCAACATTCTTGATTAAACCACAAGTCGTTGCTATCACTTGTGTCTATTCATATTTTTTTTCATGCATTGTGCTTGCTCTAGAATACAACCATTAAACATCCTCAAAGCTGCATGTATATCTTCCTCTATCAAACAAATGGCTGTATTCAATGATTGTACTGTGTCATGATTCATTCAACTCTGAAAAATAACAAGCTTTATCGTCTTCCCACCGAAATTTCGTAATAATGAGCACCCATGAGAGAGAGAGAGAGAGAGAGAGAGAGAGAGAGAGAGAGAGAGAGAGAGAGAGAGAGAGAGAGAGAGAGAGAGAGAGAATGGAAATGATATACTAAACTTTTAACGCTGATCTCACCTGCACTATCTTTGACACCAGTCATCTGCACACCTACTACATCTCTTCCCTTCACAACCATCACCACCACTCTCCCTACCTGCACCACTAACACTACCACCACAACCATCATTATCAACGCCACAACAGGCTTTCTCTGCCGCTACAAATGCCATCACCACCACCACCA
Source organism: Conus betulinus (assembly GCA_016801955.1). Taxonomy (NCBI): domain Eukaryota; kingdom Metazoa; phylum Mollusca; class Gastropoda; order Neogastropoda; family Conidae; genus Conus; species Conus betulinus. The sequence continues at coordinate 143,408 of JADBJO010005141.1, forward strand.
CCACCACCACTGCCACTGTTCCCCTTATCACTATCATCACCACAACCACAACGGCCCGAATAACCTTTCTCCTTTTCTTTACCCCCATTCCCCACCCATTCTCCACCCTCAACCCCTTCTTTCCATACGTGTTGTACGTAAACACGGTGCTGTCGACGTAAACACACCGATAAAAATATTGAACGAAAGAGCAAGACATACTTCACCGGCAAGTTGCTTCCAAACGTGTTTTTAATGGCGAGACAGAATCTTGGGGTTTGCGATTCGGCGATACCTCACCTCACACGATGTAACGATAAAGTGCCGAGCTCTTTTCACTGCAGTTTTAAGTAGAGAAATCCACAGTCAAGTGGTCAGTACCTACGGCTGTGAGCTGCAGTCATGAGTTCAAATCCACCCAGGGATCGGATTCTTAAGCTTCGAAACCCTCCCTGTCCACTCGGCTATAGAGGGCGACCTGATTCAGCTCAGGGGAGGACACAGCGGCAGGAGGAGGGGAGGGGGGGGGGGGGCACCATTTTCCGTCATGCTGTACCCTAGACAGTGTTCATTTTTGCCGTTTCATCGACCTCATGGCTATTAGGCCATGAAGCAGAAACACTGACCACTCGGTTCGACACGGATGATCAGACACTGAAGCGGAAACACTGACCACACGGTTAGACACGGATGATCAAACACAATGGTCTACTGACATCTGTTCTAATGATTCGATACAGGAGTCTATTGACACCTGTTTTAAAGTTTAGACACAGGAATCTGTAGACAGGTGTTTTAACTATTAGATACAGGAGTCTGTTGACAGGTGCTTTATTTATCAGATACAGGAATGCGTTGACAGGTGTTTAATTATCAGATACAGGAGTGCTGACAGGCGTTTTAATTATCAGACACAGGAGTGCGTTGACAGGTGTTTTAATTATCAGATACAGGAGTCTGTTGACAGGTGTTTTAATTATCAGACACAGGAGTGCGTTGACAGGTGTTTTCATCATCGGACACAGGAGTGTGTTGACAGGTTTTCTAATCATCAGACACAGGAGTGTGTTGACAGGTGTTCTAATTTCAGACACAGGAGTGTGTTGACAGGTGTTTTAATTATCAGACACAGGAGTCTATTGACAGATGTTTTAACTATCAGATAGAGGAGTCTGTTGATACCTGTTTTAATAATTTGACACAGAAGCGTGCTGACTGGTATTTTGATGTATAGACACTGGAGTCTATTGACGGTGCTTTTATAATGAGATACAGGGCATATAAACACCGTGTTTCACCGAATAGAATTCAGAGTCAGTTGACATGTATTTGAATGCCGACAGGGAAACGCCCATGAAGTTTACCGTTTTAGCCGTTACCAACAGCCCATAATGGTCTTCTCCTTGATGGAAAATCTCAGAAAGTTCTGGGCCGATCTTTCTGAAACTTTGTAAGTATGTTCGTTATAGGTCACAGATGATGGCTGATGTTTACCAGAATAGCCATTACTAACGGTTACACCAACCAAGACGGTTTTTCCTCTTTAAGGAATATATCACGCGTATTCAGGATAAACTGGGAGTACGTTTATATGCTTTGCTCCTTGTCTTTCTT